>JTDE01001313.1:0-15204 GCA_014338405.1 Paragonimus skrjabini miyazakii | reverse complement strand
TATATATATATATATATATATAGTGTCCGTGAGATGCACATAATTGTAAGAGGCGATCACCATTGTCAGTGTGTTGTGCCCGGACGCCAAATTTGCAATCTAGTCATTTCTCTTCTGGAGTAAGACAACCAGGATGTATATTCACTGCGATGTGCGAACACAGAGCTTGTCTCAGAAGGTCAAAGATGGCACTGCAAAAGACATTTTTGGCAACATCTGAACTATTGTCCGTCGGAGCATGTGCATATATGACAAGTAAACAAACAGCTTTACGGTCGGTGTCGACCGCCTTTGGTCAAAGTGATAAGTCCCATGACACAGGCGATCATCAACAGGGATCCCGTCAAGCAGGTTCTACTCCATTTTGAAGTTCAATACAATCTCCACGCTTGATTGCGAGATTCGGCTTCCTCGTCACCAGAGACCCCGAGAGAAAGCTGTTAATCCACGGCATTATCCGAAGATAAATTCAAACGAAGGATAACGCTAGGCGCTTCGGAAACACACCTATCAAGTTCCAGACGGGAGTATTCGAAAGTTAAGTTTGATGACCTATCCTGCTACCTTAACGTGGTGGTCAGGGTTTTACACTGCATCGATCCGGAGGACTACGCCGGCTAGGATACCGGTCCTATCAGATACGATCCCGTCAGGCAAGCCGAAGGGGAGGAGGGAGTCAGACGAAAAACAGATGTACTCATATCGGTATATGTCGCACTACTGATCGCGTAGTTATGTTCAGATGGTGAGACTCGGTCTTCTGAACATACGGCAGAACTAATTTCGAAGTTGTGGCACCGGAGTCTTCCAATTAAAGAAGGAAGTTAGGGAGAGTATTCCTTAAACAAAAGAGTGTACCGATGGTCCGAAGATTGACCATGACCACCGGCGTATTATGCAGTACGGTTGAAACACTTCTAGTATTATTCAAAAGCCTAATGCAGCTTCGAATATATCCATTGCGCGCAGCAGTGCTCAGAATCAAACATCAATGTGCAATGCCTTGCGTCTTCGGGCCAGGCTAGTATCTAACCTCTAAGTGAGCCAGACTCGACAGGCAGTGGCTCCGAGTAGGGTCCTTCAAGAAAACGCTATTTCCTGTTGCCTCCCAAGTCAAACTTTTGAGAGAAAGAGACAAAAGGCGGAGGCCTATAAGTCAACTCAGTTCTATTACATAAACGAACGGGGAGTATCAGAAGTTATTGTTGTCCTGACACACCAGTCCACTCATCGTTACTTTTGTTATATCGGAGAGTACTAACATTTCGAACGAATGTCCTGACCGAATATTTTAAGTTCCGACCGCACAATGCACGATCCAGGAATTACGGTACGGCAAAACAAGACGAGTCTACCGATAGCGTATGTATTCATCCGAACCCTCAGCTTTGCCAAACCAACAAAAAATCAGCCACATTTGTATAAAATTGTGAACTTTAGTGCCACGCGGAGGCGAGAACAATTATTCAAATAAAGATAACGTCCGTATCTCATGGACGGCATAAGATACGTCGCAACTCAGTTCATATTCCTGTTCTTGGGGGTAGATTTACTCTACCCCTAGCAACTATCTTTCCCCTCTGCTTCCAATTATTCCCTGGCATCAAGAGATGAACTTAGATGGATGACGATGCCAACCAAAGATTTCTGTTTGCGACGCATGGCACAAACAAAGCCACACAAATGGAGGGGACAAAATAAGACGAGGAGATGGAAACTGATAAATAATATGATTGTTGGGAAAACGACAAATTCTGACACTTCCCGGTCGTTTATGTCGCGGAGGAGGGTTGACTTGGGTAACACTACCCAGGGAGTATCACACTGATGTTCGATTGTGAGCACTACTGCGTGCAGTGATTGTAGTTGAAACTGCATTAGGCTTTTGAACGATATTGAAAGTGTCAATCGTAAAGGATAATACATCGGTTGCATTTGGACGGTACCCCTTCTGACCCCCTCTTCCTTACCTGAAAGACATCAATGCCGCAACTAAGAATCTAGTTCTGTCATATGCTCAAAAGACTGCGTCTCACTATCTAAGCATCACTTCGTGGTCAATAGTGGGATATACGACCATATGAATGCAGCTGTCTTGCATACACCTGCTACCCTTTAGTCTGTGACGTGACTGTCTAGTAGTGTCGTGACCGCAAAAGACGCTTGGTCAAGGGAGCTGTTGTCAGCCAGACATTTTTAACTAATAGGGGACTTTGGACGATAGAATTTGAACATAACCTGCAATTGAGTGTATCTTCCGTATTCCCATAGATTTCCCATAGATTTCTAAGTCCCATCGCCTCGAGGCGATGGGACGGTCTGAAAAGTACTCATAGAAGAAAGTGACTGAGCGTTTGCATAATAATCCAGTCGTGCCCATCGTGAGATCAAGGGCGCGGCGGGAAACACGGCAGCCTCATGAAAGCGGGGCCATAGTTCAAATCCAAGCTGTGGTACGGATTTGCACAAATGACGAGTTCTAGCATGAGGGGAACTAGAGTATGGTATTCCCTTTCGGAAAGGGGTGGCTGGAAAATCTGTAAGAATGCTGAATACTTAACAAAAGATACATGAATATACATAAACATGAACGCAAACACTATGTTGCGCGGCCGGCGTTTCTTAATCCGTTAGCGGTAGTGCATCACCGGTCTCGTTGTTGATACATCCCGTACAGTGTATGCTCACGTCTCCAACCGCTGGTTCCGGCTCTTGGTGTTGGGGACCGCTCCTTAATTTCCTCGCATTCAACTGGTGTCATAAGACTGATTAGCGACGCAGTGTATTATACATCAGTAGGGTCAAAGTTCTGAACAACGTAGCCGTCCGGCGCAGTGCACCGCATACGCCTGACTACCACGTCAGGAGAGCAGAATAAGTCAGATAAACTAAGTATCAGTTCAGCATCATGAATTAATTTCGGTTAATGGAGCGAATAAATAAAGGAGCAAGTAAAGAATGACAAAACGCAGAGTAAAATATAAAACTGCGTGCTATTTTGAAACGTAGTCGTACTTCTTTGGGGCTTTGGTTAAGTTTTTTGAAGTAAGTTTTCTGACGAGAGACAAGAACGGCCATGATACAAACACAACACCTCCGCCGCTGGCTATAAACTGCGGCCGTAGTCTTCAAGCCCCTTGCCAACGACACAGCATCTTTTGGATTCTAACCACACGGGGTCAGTGGAGGCCACACTTTATGCCATCTTCCTCATATCCGCACGTCATCATAACCTGCCCACTAGGATGTCTTTTCTAACTATATCACATATCGGAATTAGCGATATGGTAAGCGCTGAACAGATATGTGTAAAATACGTCCGACCAAAGTACTGAAACTACTTCCATTTTCAACACATAACACTATGAGTCATCCTCGTTCACGTAGTGTTGCCACAACATACGAGCAATGTTTTGCAGGAAGAGACGGTAGAAAAAAATCACTCGCGAACGTCAACTACACAAATTTGTCGGGTTTTGCTACCGTAGAGTGGTACAGCACATAGACCTGTGTTTTACGCCCTGCCCATTAACAAGGTGCCCCGGGTTAGTAAAAACTAACCGAGCCTTGGCAGTACGTAAAAACACCCGTTCTTCAACACTACCATTGACGAAGCGTACAAAATTTTCAGCTAAGTCCGGACTGTCATCGCTTAGGGTGAGGGCCGATACAGCCTTCTGATAGTCCTGAAGAAGCGGTTTGCACTTGATATATAGCAACGGGACCGGGACGGAGATCCTAACTGATGAAAGCTGTAACATTTCAAGTGACGAGAAATATAGTTGAAGCAACAGAAACAATACATAATGTTCTGCATGACTTGGTGATGAAATTACAGATAACTAGGACATTTTCAATCTAAGCAAATTCTGTTAAATCAACATAAATGAAGAAATTTTTTCAGACTTTTGCTCAACTACCCACGGGCGATAAATGTTGGCAAAATGCTTCGGAACTAATGAGAATAGAATCACATACAACACGCCACTTATTGAAAGTATAGCTAAATTAGATGTAAAAAACCAGGTCCACCGCATTTACACTAGATTGCTTACTGATGTAGCTTACTGAACCACACGCCAGCCAAACGCGGTGAGAAGTTTAAATAACTCAACAGTAATATTTAGTTATCAAGTGAACCGTTAGAAAACTCCATCTTTTCCACTTAAAAATTCCACCCTCTTAAAGAAAACGATTATCTTCTATCAGAACGAACAGAAATTCACAGAACAGTCTAGAGGCAACTTTCACCAGTTTTTACCCGCTAGACTTTTAGTCCACCACGCTCAGTGGTGGCTCAATGACCTTGACATTCCTTCAGTCTTCCGACCCGAGAATACTTGTAGGTCATTACGGACCATACATAAGCTGTGTTTTTCTCCCTGACGTTTTTCGAGCAAAACAAAGTGACTTTTTGTGCTCATTTTTTTATTTGATTTGGGAACAGTTAGCGAGGTCAGTCGCATTATTCTCTGGGACCGAGGCTGCCGCCTTATCTGAAGACAGAAATTTCGAATTCTGTTAAGCTCTCCTTTATTCCGTTGTCAATCCGGCGCATAATTCCGAGCGTCCATAACACGAACACAAGGTTAATGAATTGGCAACAGATGACAATTGGCATGAGAAGAAGCACAACTATGTGGACTACGGAATCATAATTATATAGCATATCTAACGACAACTTACAAGAATGATTCAATTATTTTCACGATAACAGGCTAAGTGAATGAAATCGAAAGGGTGGATAACCGGTGGAAATGTTTGATACAATGACCCAATTTTGATATGTTGATCGAACACTCCATGGGAAAATGTTTCAACGTGATTATATGATCACGATATGTGCTTTGCACGTTCAGTGATAAGTCACCCCTGGGAATCTGCGATGGCTAAGATCGCTTTCAGAATGTCGTACTGAGAAATTTGGATTAGTGGCCCCTGGAATGACGAAATTTGTCGCTCATCGAGCAGGGAACGCACGATATGATGGGTCACACGTCGGATAAATAGTATCAGGCATCCCAAAATCAAACAGAATTAAAAGGCTTTTATATATCAATAATTGGTGCAGTTAGTAATACATTGAGTGGCCAATCACTTAATTGTAGTCCGTTTTGTTTGATCATCAACCGCCACTGTTGACTTCCTTAGTTTTACGCACGAACAACCAATTTTATTGAACGGTGGAAACACGATCTTCAGAAAACAATATCACAGTATATAATTCGCCGCTCTTCAAGTGTGTAACAGTTTGGTGAGATCAATGGTCAGAGCTGTTGAAGGAACTATACTGGGTTTGCCCGAAAGGCTCAACCAACTCGTTGACTTGATTTCCGAACAGCTCAGTTCTGTAAAAAGTACTTTTGGATTTATCATGGCTACTACCGAAAAAGTGGAATCAAAAGTTGCGCTTGATATATAACAAACTCTGATGCAGAAATTCAGAAGTGTTACTCTGATCAACGATCGCTTTTATGCTGTTTGAGTCTTAACTTTCGTCATTTCATGTTCAGTAGTAAGCAAGTGAATAACTGAAAGCAGCAAAACACGACCATTAGTCAGACGAACCAACAACATTAAAGGTTCCATCTGGGTGGGCACCAAGATGTGAGTGAGATTCCCCGTAATGATTGACAAAACGACGTTCGCCTTTGCTTGAGGCAAATTAACTCATAACCCAGTCTTCAGATGAAAGCATGCGTCAGTTATATCGTACATAGTCGAGATAAATTGATGGTGACTGACCTCAATACCGTGACCAGCGCAGCATACTTGTCGCACTGTTACCTTATGAATAAGGTAGATGAAAAAAGCATCGTTACTGACTGCGTCGCTACCTGCTAGCTACGTGTCACTCCAAACAACTGGTCTGACTAGTCGTTTAAGTGATACGCTTTTGATAAAAACCACGACATGACTGTCACGGTTCACTTGTCCTTGCTTACAAATTAAAGACCGGTAGCTAGAGGGGCCAGAAAGCCTGAAATCACTTTGTATCACAACATAATGCCATCATCTGTTAAGTTGACCTACGGTTTTGTTAAATTTAGCAACACTTCTCTAACTGGTTTAGTGACACTACACAGAGGAAAATCGTCTTAATCGTTCGCAGTGGATCAATTATCAAACAGTAAGAAACTACCCACGAGTACCGTACCACTGACAAAACCATTGATAAATGGAATGGAATCGATGGTGCTGATCACTAGAGTCCACCTCGCCCGATTTGACTAACCGAACGATTAGGTTGACGAACAGCGAAAACGACTCGAATGAATAGGGCTCAGCCGGCTAGTTCGTGTCAGTACGACAAGAGCGAAATGCTAAGCCCACTGGAACAAAGTTGACAGCCCAACCTTCCTTTTCGATTTGCGCTCCGACCATAGACACTGCGCCGACAGCTTAACACTTTTTCAGAAAAGTACTTCACGCACAATCAGAGTCTTAGTTATAACCCACACTTATCCCAAAGCAATTGAAAATATAGTAACTGCGCACTGCTGCGCAGGTTAAATACACAATATCTCTGTGCATATCATCCAACTATAAGCCAAACACAAACGTTCAAATCGTGCTGTAAAACAAACCTAACTATTATGAAACAAACAACGTAATTGTGGTCATATGCGGACAACTAGTTTTGACAAAGTTCAACTTGCCGAAGACCTTAAGACAGCCCTCTATCCATTAGAATAGTAACCTTTCAATTCAACAACCCGGAAGCTAGTTCCCTAGGAATGATCTGTTGTACGTCTCAGCTGAATTGGTGGCCACCTGATATGCATCTAGAGAGTAATACCAAGACGTATGCTACCAAGATTCCTTGTTAATCGAGAGCGTTGATCATGAGAGTAGTGTGGTTGGGTATCTTCCAGAAGGGCGCAGAGGCACTTTCACCATTGTACAATAGCTGATGAAACAGCGAAAGTAAAAGTAATGACGAAATGTTATAAGACAACAACAAGACTTTGAGCGTCACACCATATCAAACAAAATCTAAATGTATCAACCGGAAATTCAATCTAATGGAATGTTTCGAGCAATAAAAATGAGTAATAGCTTCACGTTATCAAAAAGACACTACCTGGAAAAGTTAAATGAATACAAAGTAACTAGTTAACTAAAAAGAGCTGAACAAGAAAAGCATGGAAATGTATGAAGTAATGTGCCATATAAGTGTTTACGACCGTTGACGCAAACATGCATGTGAACCTTTACCCAACAGAGCAATAACCGAGACGTTTCGTTGTCGAGTGAATGCACGATCACCACAGTTATTTTTTTATGACCAGCAGTTATCCCAGTGAATAGTAAAAAGCCACAGAAAACGATTACTCGACATATGGTACATATACGAACAGAGTCATTCATAAGATTTTCAAACTATCCAACCGCCATAAGGTCAGTCAAACTTCAAACCAATCGATGCACTTTCGAACTGCTTACTAAAGCCACAGTATGCGAAAGCGAAAATGATGGGAAAGTAATGAAAGATGAGTAGTCACCCGATATATAATACAAAAATAATGGTTGGTTGGAAGCTTATACATATACCGCAGTACAAAATCGTGCATACTAATTTTCACTTAAAGCCTCAGTTTGAATCAACACGATAAACATTACAGGTGAATCGAAGTCTGCAAGATATCCTTTACCCTTAACCGTAAAAAATCAACCAATAAAGTGGTCATCTGAATGCATAAGTACATCATCAACACTAGTATATCCATATTGTTAGTGAATTCCAGTCAGCCCAGTGGCAGCTTGGCAAACGCTGAAAGAGCAGTGCTCCAAAAATTCAGCGGTATAGTAATAAGCACATTATAATCATCATATCAACAGCATTCAGTATCAACATCTCTGGATATCCAGCTTCGACTGTGCCCGACAAGGTCTAGTCTGGCTGCCAAAACAAGATAGTGTGCAATCAAAAACCTTGATTATTCAACTTAGGCTGCAAGTCTTGCAGCTCCCACGCATCCCAGTATAGCAATAACAGGTTCAAGAACTGTTAATCAACAGCCAAAAAGCCACACACGGGCGGCTACCTACAGGCAAGTAACCACTTGAACAGTTGATGGCGTGTTGGGTTATGATTAGAATGGTCAGGTATGGCTGAAATACAGTTCGATCATTCCTAACAAAATTTTGTAGACAACCAACTAGCTGGCACACTCTAGATGGAGTAGTTCGAGGTCCTCCGGATGCTCACAGAGTTTGGTAATTTCTAAAGTGTACACTTTTAAAGTAATGTTACCTCCGCATGGTTCTGAAGGATGTCAAAATGTGTACTCGAGCAAGTTTGCGTTCAAATTCAGTCCTGTATAAAAAACTATAACAATTACACAATATTAGGCCACCATTTACTTTGTGAAAACAATAACTTATTAAATGCAGAATCTTACCTATAGTCGGTAACGGTTGATAGTATCAAAGATCATATGATTAAGGTGTGCATGTCATTTGCCACGTTCCGCTACCAATGAAACCAGCACGACTTAAGTCAAAAAATGGCTGAGTAGACAACATAACCGTAGAAAATCTTCCAATATAACTGTGAAACTCGAGCAATCAACACGGGAGCTCGGTGCCTACCCTCGGCCGCCGACGGTCTGAAACATTAACGGAATAATGGAAATGTCGTCTTAACAACACAGGTTTAACAAGACGAACCTGCATGTTCCACAGTCACTTGTGCCCGCCCAGAAGTTATTGCTTTCCTGGATTTTTACTGTTCTTTATGCCTTTTCATTCAGGTGTTACGGCGCCGATGTGGAATGGCCTTTGTTGAGGGTAATACTTATATATACAAAGAAGTGTTGATCAACTTCACATGAATTAACTACAGCATATCTTACACATAAAGCAAGAAATCGTTGAATGGTCCGTTCAAGTTCACTTAGACGGTATACTCTGCCTAAACCAGAAGCAAACCACACATGTCAAACTCAGCGGTCCCGGTAGGTGGGTGCAATCACACGCGCAGAGCATGTGATTACGAAAACGTCCTTGAGCTGATAAGTTAGACGACCTGACCACAACAGCCTATCCGCAGCTATACACAGTGTGAACTTTAGACGGTATTCAAGTTTACAAATAATTACTCACAGTTTGCTCTCAAACTGTGAATCCGTCTGATAACCGTGCACACGAGTAAGCTTAGCACGATTGCGACTGAGGTTTGTCTTCAAGTCTGCGACAAGTCCGAAAGCCATTCTGCTCGCACATAATGGCTGATGTTTGTGGGCTACATAGTGAACACTCTGCCTACTTGGCTACAGATTAACACTAAATTCGCGCTGAATCAGTGGGGATGCACCGAATTATTTAAACGGCTGCGCGTTCGAACCCTGGTTGCTGTTACCGATTGTCTGAACGAAGGTAGTCTGAAACCACAGTCTGCACATGATCTTGTATGACACGACATTAAAAATTATGTTAGGGCTAAAATGAGATAAAACATTGAGACTTAGAAAGCCGTTCTGTTTCGCCACCCAATTAAAAACCGACTGACGACATATTCTGCGTCTGTACGGTCGACGAGTCAAGAAGGGAGGACGGTCGGGATAGCCGAGTTTTTACGTCAAAGTTTGTTAGTACGCTGTTCATAACCATTATAAGATTGACTACCAGTGAAGCTAATGGTGCTTCAACTAACCTAACTATCGATCGTAGTCGATTACTTGTCTTCTTCTAGATACGGTGGGTTCCGGTGGCTGATTATTTTTGAGAAATTCCTGGACTTTGGGCACACAACGACATACTCGGGTATATTTGAAATCCGTGCAAGCATGGGCAAGTGAACGTGCAATTAATCTATACACCAAGTCTACATTTCCTTCAGAACCATAGTCGGCCATCAAAAGGCAGATATTAATATTAAGAAAAGCAAGAAACCATGTTTTCTGTCGAATGACGTCTTAATTTGATACTTAACTCCTAACTACATGATCAAGTTGTCAATTCAAACCTATTTCACTTCTCCACGTCAGAAGAAATAACAATAAATCGCAACCGATGAATGAAAATAATTGCAAGGAGAAGGTTATTCACATAACAATGGAATGGAAGCCTCCCTATCTCATTTGCTTCCTATCTTCAACGACCCGATGCTAGTTGGTGATTCACGCGCTATTACTAACAACACTGAAAGAGAGCATCGAGAGATGTCCAAACTAAGTGGTTCATGCTGACGCAAAATAATTTCGACCAAATTGCGATGGCATACATTAGTACGCATTCTAACCGAGTCACATTGAAGAACAGTTGTTGTGTACACCTGACACATGACTACCTGCAGAAATTTGTTTTGTCCGGACCACAGTTCACCTATCTGACGCCCTAATATGTTCCCACTACCGTGGTCCGTCGGCGCTTACTGGTTCAATTCGGTTAGAAAGCGTTAGTGTCAGCCTCTAAAGTGGTTAAATTTCGGTGCGATACGCACGTTTACGTTTCCTGCCCAGCTGTTTTAATCTTAACCAATCAGTGTGGGTAATAATTAGGAAAAAACTCGGGTTATCCCACACCCACAAGTAATGGAAAAATAACAGTGAGATACCTTGGACCGGAAAGGTACTAGATTGAGGAACACAACTTCTCAGAAACTGTCAATAACGCAGCTTACCCCATAACAATAGGGATTCAACGGCGAAGAATTATTATCGGATCTGGTGACAAACTGTTTATACTGAGATAAGATTTGGAGATCATCATCGTCTGCGTGTCTTCCATAGAAAGCTTGCATTGGATTTGCATAATCCTCTAAAGAAGTCGTCCCCACATTATAACTGTCATAATCATAATGTTCTGGTCCTCCATCCTGAGTGCCATCGCCACTTGGTGCAAAAGACGAGTCGTGAATAAATAACTCTGGCGCATGCGGTTCAGCCATTTCCTCGAAGAAGTTTGCAAAGACCCCTGTTCCGCCGGCCAGATTTTGCCTGGGCAAGTTAGGTGAAAACGAAACAGGCGGCGTATTGTAATCGATGGGGTCATCGTGTGTTACGGAATTCTGCAGCCGCGAACCATCTAGTTCTGTCATGGAATCTGAAAAACAGCCTCAGTTTAGATGTAGAACAGACACTCACACTGTCTGCTATCTTTTATTATTAGAAAGCTATTAGGGCAGTACTGTCAGAAGAAACATGCATCAATAAGCACGAGAGGAAGCACATTTGGGCCGTACCGCATATCTTCAAAAAAACGCCAAAATCCAGTCACTCAATCACTGGTTCACCAGTTTCTTGCGGGATAGAAACTAGTATTTGTAGGGATGCGTTGCCTAAACCTGCTTCGGCATGGGTCTGTGTTTTTCCGGAGTTTCCAAACTTCAGGCAACTTCACTTTCTGAGCTGACGTTGAGTGACCGTACGCCCCACCTAGACGCGTGAACCATCTGACTGATGAAAATGTTGCATGGAAGCGTGTTGAATGTGAGTATCAGCAATCGAGTTTCGCGGCCAGGAAGCACCACTGGGTGAAAGGTAATGTGGACATATTTCCATATCCATCGCCGATGTAGAAAAGAGTAACATTATGGACAGCGCCAAGAAGAGGGATTTAAGGTGGGGAAAATTCAGTTATTAAGCTGTTCCTTGGTAGATAGCGGAACAACGTTGATGCTCTTGAGCGTTTACAGAAGCCCCTCTCCTACTCGATGGGACAATGAGCAACTACTCAGTGTTCTTAGGAGACAAACGAGCACGTCACTGCGGCTTCTCATCATAGGAGTTTTTAATGCTTAGAGCGACTATAATAAAAGATATTTTTGATAGTCGCATTCACTGGTACATTTTTGATGACTTTGGCTTTTTGCCTACTTTTGTTTTAGTCAAGCTATTCCATTTGTAGCATTCGTCCCGGGGCTACGATCACAGTTCGCTCCGTGCCCCGCTTGCTTGATGTGTTTCTTCTGCACTTTATTTTCTAGGGTCGATACTAATACACAAGGGTCCACGCGCTGAGTCCTTGCTTTTCCTTGTCGATTGGTTTTCGATAGTGACCACAGACTGGGTATTTAATTAGTCGGCGTGACCAATTCAACAATTGGTGAGCCCGTAATTTTCGAACGTTTCGCTACCGTCGTCCTTTGCGTCTTGGTGTGTTCATTCCAATGCATATTTGTTGTTTTTCTTGACGTTCGCGCAAACAGTTGTTTTTCTCTGTTCGTGTATACGTTCACTTATATATTTTCTCACTTCGGTTTTATTAGTAGCTCTTGATAACTTATAACCACATAATCTACCCAATGTTTGGGATGTTATCTAAGCAGGTTGACAGCCACTCCATCGGCACTAATTCGTTAGTGGTCACTCCGTTTTTGGAAATGGACCCCCTTTGGTTTGTTTATTAAGAAGCAGAATTTTTGGCAATTATCCGTTTCACGGGATTCGCCTTGAAGGTCGTTCAAAAGGCAAAACGGTTCTTTCGACGCGAATCCTCGAGTTTTAAATATTTTATTAAATTTTAAAATCGGAATTTCAGACAAAGTACTCACAGTATATCAATTATAAATAAGCGGCGTTGATGAAAAAATTGAAATACATCGAATAAGTCCCGAAAGTATTAGTTTGGTGATGAAAATTTTTTCCACCATTTTCGCGAAAACAACCCGTCATTGACGTTAGCTCACTTTTTCAAGTCTTATAAATGCGATCATTGCCATTTTCGAGATGAAATACGTCATCCTAACACCTGAGAGTGCTTTATTTTGCGGCATTTCACAGATATGGTCAAAATGGTAATAACGACCATACTGTGTTTGCTTTGCATTTCAACAAGAACACGGACACATTTGGTGGTGAAACATGCATGACCACATTTCCAGCTACTTTTTCTATACGATATTTGTACTATTTTTCTTTGTTTGCAAGATATTAGGTAGATACTGGTGCATGAAACGTTGCCCTTAGAAATGGTTGGAAATGACGCTATCATATGATTGTTTCCATCTTCGGTGTATATGGATCGGCGAAAGAAAAGGGTACCATGTCCCACTCTATCATCTAGAACCTTCAGAAGTAAATTCTATTCACCCTACTGCATCATTTCTAACTAGATTGGTGTCACGTGGCGTTCACGCGGAACAATATACGGAAACAGATGAAATCAAGCTGCCTGCCGATCACCGGGAGGCATACCTGTCAACCAGACACACTACGATGTTTAGAACGCCAAGTATCTATTGCGGTGCAGAAAACGTCCAATCAATATGGCAATCAATGGAATCGAAGATGATGATAACCATGTACCCCAAACGCTTCAAATACAGATTTTTCACCACTTCCCGCATGTGTTTGTTCTCCAAATAGTTCATGGTAGAGGTGGTTCGGAAGGAGCAGCTACTAGTGTGAACATATACTGCATACTCAGACGCTAATCACAAATTAAGTCAATCGGGTGGAGCGGCTATTAGTGTGAACCTATAGTGCGCACACAGACGTTTTTCATAGCTTGAGTGAATCAAGTGGAAACATCTACTAGCGTGAACGTATCCTGTAGTCTGAGACGTTGTTGATAGCCTAAGTCAATCGGGTGGAGCATCTACTAGTGTGAACGTATACTGCGTATGTAGACGTTATTCATAGTCTATGTGATTCATGTTGAAGGATCCATTAGTTTGAGCGCATCCTGTATTCTCAGACGTTTTTGATTGTCTGAATCAGCCTAGTAGAGTAGCTACTAGTGTGAACGTTGACTGTGTATACAGACGTTCTTCATGGCTTAAGTGAATCAAGTTGCAGCATCTACTAGCGTGAACGCATCCTGTAATTTCAGACGAGGTTGACAGTCTAAGTCAATCGGATGGAGAAGTTTCTAGTGTGATCGTATATTGCGTTCTGAGGCGTTGTTCATAGCTCAAGTAAACCAGGTTGAAGTATCTACTAGTATGTATGCATACTCAAACGTAATTCATAGCTCAATTGAATCAGGTTGGAGCAGTTACTGTTTGGAACACATAGTGCATTCTGAGACGTTGTTGATAGTCTAAGTCAATCGGGTGGAGCAGCTACTGGTGTGAACGTATGTTGCATTCTCAGACGTTATGCATAGCCAAAATGACTGAGGTTGAAGCATCTATTAGTGTGAACCTGTACTGCATACTCAGACGTTCTTCATAGTTCAAGTTGATCAGGTTCAAGCAGCTACTAATGTGAACCAATACTGCACTGACAGACGTTAATCATAGTTCATGTGAATCAGGTTGAAGCAGCTACTAATGAGAACGCATACTACATACTGAGACATTTATTATTGGCCATGTCAGCAGGATCATCCTCTGAATGGATCAAAAGTAGCCATGCTTAATAATGAAGCCAATTATATTGTACTATATACAACTCTTGAGGTGGAGAACAGTTTGACGACTTGGTTCGCGGGATTTCTCTTTCCAGGTATGACTATGAACTGGTATTTGGTGAACAACCAGGTTCCTACATTGGCGATAGAATGAAAGTGTAATATGTACACTGCAACCGGCTAACTCGGACATATCTTCAATATTTTCTGTTTATACAATTCATTACACCGGGGAACCTTTGAGATGGGGATCTGAGGGGTGAAGATGCGCGAGCGTTAAACTGAACAACCTACCGTTAACTAGCGATAATGAAACTTAACGGTAGTGGCAGTCCGTATGCGAGAAAACAAGCAACAGTCGTCCCACACAGTTACAGGGATTCCCCTTGCACCACAAAACCTCATGTTCGTACGAGTTAAACAGCTGCCAATTAGATTGAGATAGTGATCCAAACTGCTTCTTGGTAAACGAAAACGTTTTGGCTGCAATGACACAAGAAATGCTGTTTACGGTGATTGCAAGAGACGAGGTGGAATATAAAACGCGATGATTACTCACATCGCAATGGGAGGTCTGTGACAAAATTGGGAAAACGACGATCAACATAAGCCATATACTCCGAGGGTGATGTTGAGCATATCATGGGCCCAGATGGCATTCGCATCATACCATGTTAAAGATCCATGGACAGGGAACCGTGAAGTACAGGAATTTATAATTGGTGGTCTAAGAGTTGGCATTTAACATGGTGGAACATACAGATATCCTTTTGATATTGATGACAACCTCGACCAAAAGTTGTTATGTTCACTGGAAAATGTTTGGCTGCAATAGTAAAGGGGAGTCGAGCCAATGATGAACAGATCATCAGTAGTTAACGGTAGGTTGTTCAGTTTAACGCT
>JTDE01001312.1:96106-128368 GCA_014338405.1 Paragonimus skrjabini miyazakii | reverse complement strand
TGGTAGAGATCACAGACTTCTGCATTTGTTATGGACGAGAAGTCGTCTTTGAAGACTATTTAGTCAGATCTGACGAATGATCTTCCAGAGAGAATGTGCGGCTGTACCATGAAGGAGGCATGTTTTGCTCGCATCTTCTTGGCGGCAGCGGCATGATACCGTTGTGTCGTCGCACCTTAGCCCCACGAGTGATGGGACACGGCTGCGGTATATGTGAAGCAGATTCCTGGCTTGTCTCACAGCGGCACCTGAAAAGCTCCGGTGGTGATAATCTCTCTCAGACACGGCTCTGTTTGGTAATAGTACGTCAACACACATAAGTTAGTTGCGCGAATACAGAGGCTGGAAAAAAACCCGTTTGCATTTCGGAACAAGTTGTAGGATGGCAGCGAGAGGGGAAACTACGCAAACCCGCACTAACATGTGTGTTCCAAAGAGCTTCATCCCGAATTGCACTTTTATCTTCCTTACTGTGGACAATCTTCCCGCTTAGTAGAATAGGATTCAAGGTTAACCGGTGAAAAGATGGGCTAGAGATGTCCGGCGGGATCCATTGAAGTGGAACATTTGACGAAAGTGGGTGTCGATTCAGTCTCGTTGTTCCATTGAAAGTAAGCACGACGAGATATCTAGAATCTAGCGCACACCATCGTTTGTTGGGGCATGAAATAATGCGTTTGCTGTGATTTTGAAGAATCAGAGCCACTTGCAAATTGCTGATTTCACTGGGGTGTCCAGCAATTTCGACACCATCCTATGCATCAAGCCTAGTTTCAGTTGGTGCATGAGAAGAGATGTTAAGTGCCCACAGAGAAGCTGCTGTGGTTTTAGAGTTGCCTGAGCTACCTCCTTAGTCACTATGTTTAGGTCCTTGACGGCTGCCATCGGGAGCCTACACGTCCGGCTAGAGGAACCACCGAGTACATTCTATGACGACGTCGGAATTGAGGTGGGAACAAGTTGTTGACAATGGCAAGTGGACGGGTGTTCAGCATGTTGGCCTTCTGGTATTTGTCAGACACTGTGTTGAGCGTTTTCATTAATTTGACGGACTACCCTAGTTAACGTAGACTTGTTTTAAGACGCTCCAAACGAACGGCCAGGGAATCCCTCGGATCAGCTAACAGTCTGCCTACACCAACTGGTCGGGAAGGGACTTGGGGAGTTGGAAAGAATGGAAAGAATCGTGGGACGACAATAAGGTTTCCTTGAGTGCAATGATGAACAGGAGATGGGACAGGAAGCCTCCCCGACGTACTCTACGAGGTCGTCAAAAATGGAAACACCAGAAGAGTAAACGCTCTGCATATAGTTACACAACACAGGTGAGATGTCGTGTACACTAACAGTCCTAAGAAGGGAATCAGGAAATGTGATGAAAGAATTTGAAAATGTCAGGATTAGCGAGCGACTGTGGTGGTATTATTATTAGGATAAAGAAAACGAAGAGTTCAAGACACTGAGTTCCCTTAACCCGTTTAGTCAAAACAAAGAGATGTTAACACTTCGATTTACTCTCATCAGATGTCAACGTGAGGCCAGAAAATTTTATACAAACTGCACATAGCAACAGCAATTCAACGAACCAACCACAGTTCTGACCTTTCGCGCGCTAATATTCCTATCACTTATTTGGCAGGGAGATTGATGGCGTCAGCGCCTTTTGTGCACACAATACTGGCCAGTGTTTTTTGATTAGCATTACCTCACTAATTGCTAACAGTTTCGGGTTGCGATGTTCTAACAATATCTTGAACGACTTGACAGGGTCAACTAGGTGACCGGTTGCTAAGATGTGTTTGGCGATCAATGAGGCCGGGGTCTTCGAGCTGATTACAGTTAGCAGGTAGTTTTTTGATATTGCAGTTGATAACCATTTAGGAATGTGCTCCACAGTCTGTATAAAATTTGTTGATTTTATGTTGGCGACTGATGAGAGTAAATCGAAATGTTAACATCTCACGATACGTCTTCTCTCTGTTTTGACAAAACGAAGAGTGCCGTGAAGAACGGAAGGCAGTTCGAGACAGTCCTTACGACAAAGAAAACCGAACTGCAGTGGTTCATTCGGAAAATGAGGACACCAACGATCTAGAAGAATACTGCAAATTCAGCGGGTAGTTATACATGTAATGGAAATGAGACAAGAATTTGGAGGTAACAGGAAATGTTGTCTTCAAGATGAATGTCACACAGATGGTGTTCAAATTTGCGAGTAGGTGTTATGCGACTAGAAATGAGGTGACAGGAGTAGAAAGGGATACCGGACGATATTGTGTAAGGTCGGCTAGAGTTAGCGGTTTGGATCTTATGCAGAAGATTTCAAGCGGCTGACCACTCGAGACTCTCCAGAAGGAGCTATGGGAGTGACTAGATTCGAAGTAACCGGGAGAAGACACTGGGTTGGACATGTGTCGTTGATGCGCTCATCTTCCACGCCAGTAGCCCAGTAGTCCGCAAAGTCGAAGAGGAAGTCGTTTTTGATGTGTTCATTGTGCAAATGTCTGCCGAGGACGGTAGTGGCGGTATCGTTATGTATGATTCTTGAAATGGTTTTGGATATGCCCTTACTGAGTTTGACGCAATTGTTTGTTGTTGATATGGAATGTTTGTCCGGGTCCTCGCTATGTTTGGAGGGTTCATGTCGCTGGAAATCTGGCGGCGCAGAATCGGCTTAGGTGTTGTTGTTGGCAGCGGTATCACTTGGTACGATGGGCTCTCTGTGAGATTGGTCAGTTCAAGTAGCCGACCGTTTTGTGGATGGACAGCCCTTTGCGTCTTAGTTGCAGTGACCAACAGTTGCTCGGCTCTACTGACATAAGTTTGGTCACTGCATTTCATAGGTGGATCTTCCGTTGTTTGTGAGAGGCTGCTACCAGCTCGATGAGACTCGTCCGTGGTGACAACGGAAGGGTGATCGGGTTTTTTCGAGTAATACGACATTTTCCCACATTGAACATAGGATGAGGTTTCTAAGGAAGCAGTCTTCTGAGCAATTTGCAGAAGGCGGTAGGTCATGGCACGTCTGATTTATTTAAAGTAGAGTGTGGTTACTGATAGACTGAGTCACAGCTGACCTGAACATTTCGATTGCCGACATATCGTGATTTCTGCGCTGTTCGACCAGAATGCATGTGGGATTCACAGTTAGGTGTGAGCTTCTATTTGTGAACGGCTGAGGTGAATGTGACCCATATGCTGGTATCCTCAGTTGAGAAGGAGCAGCTGGAGTGGGTAACAGATGTCCGTAATGTATGATACTGTGTATTGGGGAGAGTTGTCGTGATGCTACCAGAGATGCTACTCTAGAGTCATCAACCGAAAGTCATTACCCTTGAAACACTGGGTTCTCTTTAATAACTTTATAAATGCGGAACGAAGACATATGTTGCGATGTGTTAACATTTCGTTTACTCTCATCAGTCGCAAACGTAAAATATGCGAGTTATATATGACAGACAATTAGAGATGGACAGGGTATGGACACGTATACGGTCACATCACGTATTATGTCATCACCATCACGGCAACCCTATGGGTTACTTCAACCACTTTTGTGCACGTAGCGCCGGTTGATGAGCTCTGATGAGCACGGCTTCGCTAAAGACCAGTAGCTTCGAGTTTTGTTGACGTAACAATATTTGGAATGATCTATTTAGGTCAACCTGGTGACCTGTTATCACAAGGTATCAGGCAATTGATGATGCGGGGCTTCGAGTAACGGATTCACCGGTTTCAGAGTGTTGTGTCATGAGCTGTTTCAACCAGTTTGGGAGGTGTTTTGCCACTCGCTGAGGTAGCCGTCGGTCTGTTCTGCCTATGTAAACGTCACCGCAATTGCAAGTGAACTGATAGACAACGTGAGAGACAGAATGGTCAGACACTGCGTTGGCGATTGTGTAGAACGGGTTCTTTGGTGGGTCGAACCAAGTGTAACTGGGCAGCCGCATACGTACGGGATAGGGCACACTGCAAGTTGCGCTTGATGTCGTGGTGATGACATAATACGTGTTGTGACTGTATGCGTGTCCAAACCCTGCCTATCTCTAATTGTCTGCCATATATAACTTACACGTTTTACGTTTGCGATTGATGAGAGTAAACGAAATATTAACATATCGCAACGTATGTCTTCTTTCTGCGCCGATGAAGTCATTATCCTTGTTGTACATATGGAAAGTAAGTGGGGGTCGTTGTTATAAAGTGTAGTCTTTGGTAGCCAGATGATATTATCCGAATAGGTGACAATCTCTATGGCGGCGGTGTTGGATGAATGTGTTTCGATTTCCGGAGATGCTAATGTGTCGGTCGGTCGGATATGCATGTCGTTGGAGCTAAGATAGGAACTGAGGTTGGCCGCTAATAAAGCTGCGTTTGATGGGTATCCCCTGTGTTGCTGTACTAGATGTTGGCCGGACCCATGACAAATGTTTTTGTCGCTGTTCAATGGTCACCACGCTGCAGTTAGGAAATAACGCCGTTGACCAAAAGATTGAGCCTTTCCGTCGCTCCATTTTACGGGAGAGTGAATCCGCCGTACAATTTTTCAGGAAGACGCTGAGCACCGTGTAGCGATAAACCAGCGATCTCAAATAATCAAAACAAGATTGGATCACAATGCCACGGTACTATTGAACAACGTATCAAAGTTAATACTTAGACAACCTCAACAGTTTCAACTGACGGATCGTTTCCGAGAAATGAATTGCAATTTGGTGCCAAACAGACTCAAGATGAACTTAGATGAGACCCAACTGTGAAAAGTCAGGGCTTCTGCTGGATTCGAACCAGCGACAGAAACACCATGCCTCAACGCGGCAAGCGCTCTACCAGCTGAGCTACGAAGCCACGCCAGGAGCTCGGAAATTTCACGTTTGGACTTGGTTACCCACCCGTCCCACTGTCTCATATGGAATCCACCAAATGATCCAGGGAATCGACTGCCCCCGCAGGATTTCTCAAACAGTTCACGCTGGAATCCATCAAATCAAGATGAACTGTAATCTCATAATGTGGCATCTCATACCCAACAGAGTTCTTCCGAGCAGTCAACAGGTTCAAAAACAATGGGGACGAGCCGAGCTCCAAAAGGGGATGCACGCACCACTCAAGCAAAATATAATAACTGACAACTGGTTATTCGCACAGTTATCAAAGTGACGCGATAAAACAAAAACATCCGGGTCAAGATCCAATTAACAGCCAGAACCAGGAAAGGTAGAAAATACAGGGATAGACATTTGGTAAGGGATAGGGTTGGGTTGGATTTTCACACAACTGAACTTCGAAAGTCAATACATCTGCAAGGTTACAAAGTGAGGCGTCGTCCATCGTCCGCCAGTGAGGTCTTGAAACTGGAAGGCGGACAGGTTTGTCCGAGTAATACTCGAATTAGTGGCAACCCTGGCTGAGTCGTAACGTTTAGTTGATATGAGGTGCACGTTAAAACGGAGACTATGACAGGGAATGTTAAGTTGTTTCGTTGATTCCGTTGATGTGTTGTATGATCACGTTTCAGATCGTCCGATGATATACATCCTACCCAACAAATTGGGCAAAGAAGAGAAGTATCGGTTTTATTTGGGCTGAAATTTGTGTGCCATGGAGCTTGAGACCTTTTCGTGTTAGTAACTGAATCATTAGTCTGCTGTTGTAGGTATCTGGAAAGAATGTTGTTTCTAGACGAGGCCCACACCACGGACCGTTCATATTTTCTTTCCCGTGGCTATAACCGTGTTATGTGCGCTCACAATTATTTGTGTGTTGTGGTATACTATTTGAATTCCGGGCGGAGTGGGACATCTGGACGTATTACTCAGAGAATATTAGTGACTTCAAGTGCGTAACGTCTTGAAATCGAGCGGTCAAATACGTTGTGTTTCCGTGTCTTGATACAAAATGATTCGAGAGATGTGACTAGTTACACAGCTGAGCAATGATCAAATATGTGATCAAATATGAACTATTTTCGGTAGCTGATCGGTCTCTTGTGGTAGAATACGTTTTGCCCCAGCTCAGAACCAGTTTGACTGGGTAAACTCACACAAACAGCGCATAGCTAACGGACAGATTCCAACGCAAATAGCTCAAGAACCATCTAGCTAGGCGCGAAATTATTGAAACTATTCGAAGGAGGAGCAGAAACCAAGCAAACCGAACTGAAGAATGACGTGGGAATGTTAATGTGATAAGAAAAGGCCGAACTGGAGCACTGAGGATATCTAGCTGTGTAGTATAACAATATTAATAATAATAACAATAATAATAGCTCAGTTCATGTAGCTTTTGTTCACGTTTAAATCGGTCGTAGTGAATAAATGTATAATCAGTTTATACGACAGATTAGAGAAACGGAAATTTTACAAAGTGCATTTATAACGTTCGGATAATGTTAGCAGGGTAGAAGATTGTATGCGTGAGAAAGTGATAAACTTCCAATATTATCAAGAATGACAAAAACACATTTCAAACTAGGTGCATTTAGTGACGAACAGTACCATAAGAATTTCATATAAAATGCTTTTAAACTGTGTGAGAACTGTCCACCAGTAGTCCACAGATCACGGGGTATGGGCCAATATTTCTTCTCGGACGCTTTAGAATGATCAGAAAGTTAGCAGGCCCACGGTATTTCTTAATTTGTCGTTATAACAAAATGGAATAGTTGATTTGGAAGTTTAAAACAATTAGTTCTCTTCAGAAGTTCGAAAAAGTCATTTGGAGTAGAAAATCTGGTGATATAAAGTTATACACCGCTTCATGTTTTGACTACTTCTCCAGTTTGATATGTGAATTGTTCAGTGACGACAGGAATTGCGGTACAATCCTTGTAATTCTTGTGACTTTACTGCAGAACAAAATGCGACACTGCCGTCTACCTCATCTGCTTCATAACCGCTTGCTGACTTATTTCCAGTGTTATCTTCACTGCATATATCATATTCATTTAGTGTTCAGAAATTATTAACGATGTATGCAACCTGCTCAGACAAAAGTTGAACTAGAAAACTGCAAATCTCGCGACAACCTTCTGATCACGATTACTGTTGCCACAATCAGGATGAGCGACCCTAGGATACAGAATAATATCAAGCTCGACCGCCGTTGATCGATTTGCGACAGATATCACGACAGCCTGTAAATCTGATGCTCCCGTGTCTCCTGTGATCGTCAAAAATTATTTACTCGTATTAAACCACAGAACGCTAAATGGGCCAACAGTGACAAGTATGCATCTGGACTACAACTAGCAAGCCCCAGTGCGCTAGGCTGGCAATTCCTGTAACACTTCTGGTGACAGTCCATTCATACGACTGTCCTGTTTCGGCCACTAAGATGCACAGTCAGATGACAATGCTACTGTTGATTGGTTCGCATCTAATAACCGAAAAACGTGTGCAGTTGAATTGGCCGTTCGTGGAAAGCCAACGTAATGCCGATGAGACTCCAAGATGTTTCAATTGTCAGCCGATGGCGTCATCAACGACTTTCGGGTCAAATTGTTTTAGTACATTACCTGCAGAAAATGGAATCCCACCCAAACAAGTTTGATAATCTTTATCTTCGTTACTCGATCCTCTCCGCGTATTTCATTGGCACTATTATGTTGACGAAGGCATACTTTTAACTTGTCTTGTTCATTATTGCCTAGACTACTGTGGGCTTTAACGTAAAAGTTAAGGGTGGAGTTGACACAAATATCTTCATTACGTTTAAACCGATTAAAATGCAATCTTGATATAAGTTGCCAGCACTCGATGAGTTAAGGACCGTATTGAAGTTTAATCACTTTGGGACAGCTGAACCAATTCAGAGAGACCTTGATAGAGTAGCAAAAAGTCCGGAAAAGGAAGAGGGATCCTTATGATACATAATGCCGAATATGTACTGAAAACGAGTAAATTGTTGATGAGAAATGAAAATATTATAGGAAGTGTTGAACGGGATTAGTAAAATCGATATCACTGAAAGGTGTATATCTACCAGTCTGAACAACATGGCGCAACGTCGGTTGAAAGAAGAATGTATACTTCTATCACAATTCTGTCCTCTTTTTTTAATGTGTCAATACACCTCTCCGGCAAAAATTCATTCATCGTTTGTCTCATCACTACCACTCGGCCGCTAGAGCGTTTATGAACGATACTCGTTCAACTCTCAAAGATGGTAATGCTGTCATGTCTAATGCGTGGTCCAGAGCACAGTGGTCGATCGGATCGCCCTATAAAAATGTGGCGAGATGTAATATCTGGGCATTGGCAAGGATATACACTACTGACAAGCACAAACTAATGAGAAATTCTAGTTTAGTGCTTGCTGGAAATCCTATATGAATTGGGAAAATTACTTGAAATTTAACTGAGGTTCAACTTAAATTTGCCGCTCCACATGATGGGCCTCATCTTCACATGATGTTTACTTCAGTTCAAGCTCATATTACGACGTTCTTCAGAATTTCTCATTCTGATCTGAACTTCTGGGTCCGCATTCTTCACAATTGCTCTCAGGTTTGCTTGCACTAGTTTTCCTGAAAAGATAGGATGAAGAATAATGAGGTCCTATTGCGCAGGGCATTTTACAGTTTGGAACTGATCCGTTTCAAATAAAACCGTGATCAAGGTCCGTTTTTCGTTGTTTGTAAGTTACAGCCAACCCAGTGATCACTAATTTTATGCTGATCGTGAACATAAGGAACTCTATGAACTTAATCTAAAATTGAAAAATACATCTCGTCACAAATAAAAAAGACATTTGTGACACATCGTAAAACACCTTTCAGTCTTAAACTCACAAACCAGGTTTAAGCAAGATTACGAACACATGGGTTTATTAATCGGACTAGTAAACTTAAGTGATCCACACCATCCGTGTGTGATCCTAATGAGGAACTGATAGCAGGATTTAGTAAACTATGTGCGTGGAGGCAATATTTATTTATCTGAAGAAACAATTGAACAGTGACATGTGAACTAACCACATAGCGTAACTTTGTTCTCCCGACTTCCTTACTAAGGCGTTGATAACAAATTAGTTCAAGAATTAATGGATCGCTTGAAATTGAGGTTGTAACAGTACAATTAGAAACTTTAACATCATTTCTTAAAGTATTCCGCGCTAACCAAGGCAGACCTTATAAGAGAGCTTTGTCTGTCGACGTTTCGAACACTGAGTTTACTCTGTCATATTTTGTCGCCTGTTTTTAATCAAACAACAATGTTCGAATGTGAAAAAGAACGTATACTGTCACCGTTATCATTGACATTGTGCAACAGGAAGTGAATGGCTTACGTTCCAACGAGCAAACCTTGGGTGCATACCTAGCATCTGTCAAACCTGCATTTCTTGATTAGTTTGAAGAATTTTAATGTCGTATAGCTATTTTTGTGAGGGCGTGCACACACGTACACAAGCTCTTCGACTAACTACACACTTATAAGCACACCACTGTGCATCCGATGTGAACCGGTTGTCCATCGAGAAAGACCGTGAGCATGTTAGAACGTTAACGCACCTAGCTATGGTATTATATTGATGAATGTGAGATAGACACACGAACATGAACGCCAATGCGGTTGAGTCAGTGTTAATTTCTTGAACGGATGCCAACGTCATCATGGTGGATACACTGCTGAACAACGAGGCAATTTCAGTGCACAACAAGTAGGTGTTTGTTTTGGTTAACAGTTTGACCTTTTTCTTTCTAAATGCAAAGGCTGTCCTTATTTCGAAAGATCAACCCTGTAGACTGCGTAGTAAGACCAAGCTGCATAGACATGTTTTGTTTCTGATGTATATTTATGTAAGTGAAACTCTTCTTAGAGGTTGATGACATATCTCTCTGTAGGGAAGTATTTTGACAGGATAATCACACTTCGCGGTGTTCAGTGTTTTTATACAACTTATCGTTGTAACTCCTGTATGCAAAACAAATCGTGAAGCATAAATAATTATTCACAACTGACTGCTATGAAATGAACAGATTGACCGAGACGCTTAAGTCACCAGGGTTATTGCTAGCAATATATTGTAAAAAATATAACGAATATTTTTCGATACCACAAGTACATGTGAATAACCCGGAGCAGTTATGAAGGTTGTCCACTTAACTCATAGGTTTCTTTAGATCAAACAGTTCGAATGCTAAACAAAAGATATATGTACACACTTCGACGTACATTACATTGTTTCCAAGAAGTTTACACTGGAGGGTAATAAAGATTTAAC
Organism: Paragonimus skrjabini miyazakii; assembly: GCA_014338405.1. Classification (NCBI taxonomy): domain Eukaryota; kingdom Metazoa; phylum Platyhelminthes; class Trematoda; order Plagiorchiida; family Troglotrematidae; genus Paragonimus; species Paragonimus skrjabini miyazakii. Next base: position 118,144 of record JTDE01001312.1, on the reverse strand, counting down.
CACACGAACACACATAACTGGGTCTGAATATTTACGTCAACAAGGTCAAGAACTAAAACCCATTTGCAGTTTTGGATCTTTGGATCATCGTGGTGTGGGAGTTAGTGCCGTCTCTCCTAGTGTGCTGATATGACCCAGTTAGTTTAAACCATTTTGGTAACATAGAGTCACACATGTGTTCATTTAAAACAGATACTGAGTTCAGATAATGTGAATAAACCTTTATTTACCCGAAAAAATTCGCTTAAAATGAACAAAATAGGTTCTTCTTCATTTCTTCCGTTATCATCGCCCTTAGTTTAGATAACCACTGTCTTTTATCCAGAGAATCGATTTCCAGAAACCATTGCTTTAAACAGGTTAATGTCATAGGTATCTGGATAACGACACCTAGAGTCATCGCACGTAATTCGACAACTCAAGCCTGACATGTACCTTCACAACCAGCTCTGTCTTATCGACGTCCGTCTGCTCCATCAGTTAGCTACTGTTACCAATCGACCAACATGCAGAATTTGACCCACTGTCTAAAACCTAAAGTTCACCGTCGGTCGGCCAGTCGATCGCAGAACACGTCGGCAGATGGGCAACTGACAGTTACACCAGTGGGGTGTCGCAATCCACAGCATGCGCCCAGTGCTGAGCGGACCAAAGACAATCATTCAACTGAGTAACTGTGGTCTGGTACAGCAGTTGACAAAAGTCCACTTCATGATAACCTGACCCTAGTGTCGCGTCATACGCCGGTTTCCATTTCCCCACCAAACCGCCTGACTGTTGTTCCTCGCAAATGCAAAGGTTCCTTTGCGCAATTGAACCTCTCCGAATGACAAAAGTTCTGTAACGCATCACCGGTGCCATCCGATAGTAATCCCCAAGAAGTTTGCATTGTTTGCAAGAAGGTTCTCTTTAACAGGCAAATTGGAAGGGTAAATGCTTGAAGAGCTCGGTCCCCTCGAATGCCGAAAACATCCCACCGAGTGATCACATAGTTGACTCGGTAAAAGCGTCCAATTTATTGTTATCACGGTCGGAATCTGCTGATGACCAATGAAGCACCGTCCATCATTTGGCACCCTTCAGATTTGCATGCAGAGAAGACGGTGGCGCAATCCGTCTCCTTGCTTTCGAACTGATTGTTTTACCAGTTGGCGAAGGAACAAGTGAAACTATTTCGGTTAATTTGTTCGCTTGTTGTTGCTGTGTGCAGCTCGTAAAATTTGCTAGCTTTACGTTAACGACTAGTCAAGGTATATTGAGCTGTTAACATTTTTTGATCTGTGTTCCGTCTGCGGTTTATCATAATGTTTTGTGTGAACCGCATTCTATCTGCATGCGTAGCATATTTAAAATGGGTCAAGTTTTAAAGTTACACCGAATTTTCTACTGCTATTCTTGTTACTTTCCTGCCAAGCTTGAATCCTAAGTAGGATCGTCATCTGTCCTTGTTTTCGTTAAAATTTTGTATCAGAAGTTAACATAAATACTCGGAAGGCAGTTTGAAATTTGCGTTCTTCAAAGTAGTCTACAAAATTTCAGAATATATCTTGTAGGTGACTTTTCGATTTCAGCGTATGCAGCAGTTGCAACACATTACTTTGAGGTATAAATACTAGGCAAACATTTTGGAATGACTGGCAAGAAGACATTATTGCTTACACAAAGTAGCCATTGTTATTCACTACCGTTTCTGCAATCGCTAAACTTATTAAGGACCTTTTCTTACCTCATGCTCCCATGGTAGACAGTTGTGTTCTTCAGTTAACTGCATTAAAACCCTTCACGGGAAACCAAAAGTGACTTGAATTTGAAACTGTTCAAACGTTGTTTGATAGCAGTAGGCTGGCATCTATGTTGTCACCATTTTGCCTTGCGATGGTGGAGACTAAAGAGGAATCTCTAGGTAAAGTCATGTCAACAGTCAGCTTCACGTTCAAAGACCACTAGCTTGTAATTTACGATGAGGCTGTTCTTTGATTTTAGGCAGAACCAGTATCGAAAGCGGCACGCTGATTTCCGACTTGAACACGTGCTACGTTTAAACTTTTACTTTTCGAAGATGCCTACACTCTTATGTTCTGTCGACGCAGTTGCCCGAGGGTGATGTCTAGGCTGACGACTTCATTGTAGTTTGACGATATGTCGTATACATCCGCTCACGTAATTCCTTGTTCATCTTGAAGGACGTTAGTATTCATTGCAGTTACCTTCGGTTTTGTTCACTTCAAGTGATGATTGTAAACAATGTCCAACTTTCTCTCTTCTCAGTAACTATGTGATGACGAGCTCTCACGATTTTCGGGTATATTGTAGGGCCATCCTGCTAGGTGACAAAGTGGCTGACGTTGAATACGTACAAGACGATGGTTTATTTCGTTCTATTCCAGACAACATACAAACATTGTTACATCGTTTACCTGACATGTATGATCTGTATGGACGGCACTTTAAACAAAGAGTGCAGTACTGTCATAAGTGTGTTTACTCCGACCAACTTTTAGTGCAGGTGGTGGGGTCCTCAAATTAGAAACGATGTCGCTACCTGGGTAAACAGATTGCATCAAACACAATTTTGTTGATTTTCCACGCACTTATTAGTGCAAACTGCCTGTTGCACAGACAAGAGATTCAACTGTCAACATTGGTTACAGTGACAGTATGCACTCTCAACATCTCTAGTTCGACAGCTCGGACATAGGACATTGGACCGACTTAAAAGGAAGGTGTTTACAAACCCTTGGTTTTGCGTATTGCCCTCTCCACCATCTGTTTGATAACAGATTACTGGATACTATGCCTCATTTAAAAGCCTTTTTGGATGTACTTGAATCGGTAATGAAAGTATTAGGTACGGTGCAAATCGGTCAACCTTGTTATTTGGAAATCCGCTGAAATGTTAAGGCGGCAATCGACACTTAATGGAAAATGAATGGTCAAGTCTGTATAATAACCAGTATTCATGAAATATCCGTGATCCGTCTGATGAAGTTAGGATTTCGTGCTGAACCAAACTTCTCCAAGAATTGGTGCTGATCTCTACTTACCGTGTTCATATAAGGGAAGGTTTACCAACAAGAAGTTCGGCTCCTTTCTTCAAGAAGAAACCTAATCGTGATATTCAAAACTCACCGTCATTTTAAACGTTCCCTCGTCATTACCCTCGCAGTTTAGTCAGAATCCAACAGAATAGTCTTATTTGTATAGTTGTGACAAATACCTGCTTGATCTTATCAGTTTAAGTGAAACAAGCTCGTGGAAAGTTTTTTAGTTGAAACAGGCGAAGAGTGGAAGAAACACAAAGTTAGACATCTCAAAATACGAAACACTAGGCAGCAGTGACCCACAAAGTCGAGTCTTGTGGAGTGAAGGGGGTTTCTATGATTAAAGTTCAATTGGCAGTCCTTTACATTGATTTCAAACAATAATAACCCTCTTCAGGTTCGGTGATGATTATGCAGAACTTCGGCTATTTCAGTTTCCCGACTGGATATATCCCTTTTTGGTAGGTAACGTTCGCACTTTGATCGTTATTTAATATACCATAGTCTACTGGCATCTTACAATGATATGACAGTCGATGTTTAAAAAATAAGTTTATATATTAAGTTAGTCTGGGATCTAGTGCATCAAGGCAATTAGTATAAGTTGGGACCTTGTAAATAATCCACAAAACACATTGTAGTCGGGAACCATTCATCAAACCCAACAAAATTAATTTAAAACATTGTTTTGGACACAAGAGTGCTGATATTGTCCTTTCGGCAGTCCGAAGCTCATTACTTATGTTCTTGTATCTAACTCTATACATTATGTGTTTGGTGTACTGTATCGGTAAAGTCAAACAATAAGCCAACTAGCAATGTATTGCTTAGTTTCCTGGTTTGGACTTCGCATTATTTGAAACGCTTCGTAGTTACAGTACATGCTCTGTCTTGTCTGTTGCTAACTTCAATATCCGTTGTCACCCTATGGTGTCTTCCTTACACCAGGGTTACATGTGTAGTGCACTGTGTTTGGTATATCCCAAACCTTCGTCTCTTTTCAACCATTTCTGTATACGTAATGCCCAGGCTTCGGGAGCTTCATGGCTGCCCTCCTTTAGTCTACGACTCATCACTGGCACGTTCGGCACAATTATGGGCTGAACAGCTGGCACGAACCAAGTGTATGAGACACAGCGAACAGGAAACGTATGGAGAAAACCTTGCCTACAAAGGATCGCTGAATAAAGCCACGCTTTCAGGTGAGAAAAAGGAGTGCTTTCATGAATTACCGAAGAAAGTACGATCTGCTGTTTTCGAGGATAGATTGTTTTGCTTTTAACGGAAACAGCTGAATAAGTATTTTTATCAGATCACATTTTAGAAACCATGTCATGCAGATTCAGTCAAGTACATTTTACTGCTATGCAGGTGATTGCCAAAGCTGCAAATAAACTACTCGGTTTCTGCTGCCCGAACCATAATGTAAAGAACCATATTCACACAAGGTTGGAGGAGATTGTAAACACTCAGCCAGGTCCGTTTGGTTTGAAAACATTCCTTAGGAGGTGGCAATGTTTTGGCTTATTCCGAGCAGTTGCTAACGTGAAACGTAGAAGTTTCATATAAAATGCATACAATATTAACCAATACACAAGCCAACCGAATGACCTCTATTTTTTACATCCCAATAAACAGTCAATTCCACGGCGAAGAGATTGGTCGTGTCAACTTCTGCTGTGCTCATAAGATTGATCGATGTTCCGCTAAATGTCAATAATTCCATTTTACAGTTAAGCTGCAGTACCTGAACATTTTGGCCCGACTAGTGACAAGTGGTTGGAATGTGTTGAGCGATGGACGAAGTCATGATCTTTGGTGAGTGTTTCATTCAACAGCTCACGATGTGGTATTTCCGAAGCTATGCACCGGGAAACAAGCGCAGCCAAATAGCAAAGCAAGCAACGACCAGATCTGCTTTTGTAAATGTCAGTAAATTTACAACTTAACTGGTGCATGAAGTGAAAGATCAATCGATTAACTGAGTAGAACCGCCATACCATGGCCAAGCCTCTAACAGCATTCAAAATATACAAGTATACAGACAAATATATATCACGGATTTCAGCTTACGACGTACGATACTTAGAATTTGAGCCGAACAATTTGGAAGAACACGTAGCAGAGGATAACGCTTAATTTTATCTTCTTCTCCGGCTACCGGAACTTGCCGTGCGGGCTAATCAACCCCAACTTCTTGACTACCAAAGTAATCGACTCTAACAAAAGTACCGCTTTTCTTCATAACTTCTGTTGTATGTCCCAAAAAGTACACTTTTTTATATCTGCGCACTTTCAGATTAGTTCTTGTTATGATCCGTGTGGTCAACGGGAACTAGAAATCGTTAGCGCACGAATATACGGTATGCAAATCGCGAACACCCAAAACCTTAGAAGAACAGTTTTTTCCGAAGTCCACCTTTAGTTCCGAAGTCATTTATTTTCAGGTAATCAAGTTTGATCTACTACACGACCTGCTAACTTGGAATAAGTGAATGGCTTTAACAATATTTATACCTCATTGATTGTTTCATGTTTTAATTGGCAGGTTTGGGGCACACACAAATTGTCCCTCCAGATCTCTGCAATGCAACCAGTTTGTTATTAGCGCCACTCTGTTGACGTACACCAGTAAAACGCATGTACATCAACTTTCAAAAATAGTGCCCTTAAGCAGAGCTTTTATATGAATTACGAATGCAACCAGCTGGAACACTTCAAAGAATTTTTTCTTCCCTAAGAGGTATGTCAATTTTCGATACATTAACGCCGCTCGAATAAAGTACAGATGGGCCAGCTAATTGGTCGAATATGATCCACACAACTAACAATAACTCGGTGGCTCAGGAACGCTCATCCGACCATTTCTCAATAGGTCTGAACCCAAAACACCTAAGAAATCAACATATCTTGCCAAAGCGCTTTTGTTAAGAATGACTGATAATGGAGTGAGTCATCACTAACTGTCAACTGATGTCGAAACTTCAGGTAGATTAACGAAAACCTTTTACATACTGAGAATAAACAGAGTAGCAGTACTGCTGGTTACGTTCACAAACTAATAATAACAGAGCGTGACTTTCTACCCATACTGTTTTGGAAGGAAGTCCCAATTCAAGTTTCAAACCCTAGTCTAGTGTCTCTTCAGAACGGAGGTCGGTTGGAAGGTCGACTGGTACCAGAAGGTGGCTGTTAGATGTAAGTTATATACAGTCTATAACATTCTAATTTTATATAAAGGGGTCTCTTCTGTATTGCGGGCTGCGGTCTAGTGCGCACTTTTGGCATATGTTAAATTTGAGGTTTCGACCTGGAAGATGTACGCTTGACTCATACCCTCGATTATCACTTTAGTGACGTCCCCACAAGTAATAACTCCATTCATCTACAATCAGAGGGTGGGACCATTACCGCGGTGCGACTGTACTATCTTCGTCCGCTGGTAAAGAAAGTGGATCACAGTGTCAGTTTAATGTCAACTTTAGTGACCAGTTCTGAGGTTCCTTCTACTGCTGAGTTATATAAACCAATCTCTCGGCACATTTGTAACCTTAGGTGATTAGACGAAATGGGTTAACACGTCATTATTTTGGTTAGCAATTCATCAAGAGAGGTCAGTTGCTGAATGTCGCAATTATACTAACTCAGACTTGGCAGATAATTGTAATGAACTTCACTGATCTGGCTAGGACAACTCAGCTACAAAAGAACGTTTTCACTGGTCAGCCATAGAGGATAATTTGAAATTTCTAAATTAACAAATGAATAACTTACTAACTGAGAACCTGCATGTTATTTTTTGAATCTTGCGCATATAGGATGCAGTGATCAGGTCGTTCGTACCCAGTTGAAGCCAAGCGATTCGTAACGGTGTCAACTAGTTGGGATTTTGTCAAAAGTTTCGCATATACAAGTATATATAAAAGTATGTAGATGAGATTACAAATCTTATTACTAGTTGTTATGCCTGACTGCACAGTCTTTGATCGCACTGAGACAGCTTCCGTATTAACATAAAGTCTATTTTACCCGTTAGTAAGTAAGTGTCTATAGCCATGATATATTCGACCGAAAAATCGCACCGTTATTGTACATACTCAGGTGTATGACGATCACGTGCTTACAGTGACAACCACTACGATTCAACAGGCTAAAAAGTAACATTTTGTCAGCCTCTACTCATATCTAATGAAGTGGTCAATACCCCCATTCTCATACACAAATCATCCCCTCAACCTTAGTGAATCTACATATATCACAGACGGTAATTAAGGTAAATATAACGATTATCTAAACATGTTGACCGATGCAATTCAAAAAATGGGATGGACTTTTTATCGTATGTTATCAAGTTATTACGGCATCGACTAATCTTAAACTCCACGTCCTTGTCTGAGACAAGATGCTGACTATTCTGTTCTCTTGACATTAGAACGTATGTCAACCTGTATCATAGTTTCATTAAGAAAATTCCAAACCCATCTAGTGTCGGTAACGAATTCAAGTCAGAAACAATTCCAGCCAAGATACCAACAACACTTTCGATCAAATAGGATTTGGTCCATTACTACCCACGAGAGAATGTGACTGAGCGTTTGAGTAAGGTAATTTCGTCCAGCTTGATGTAAAGTCATTAGCGCGGTGATCAACACGGTTGCCCCAAGGGACCGTTGACCGTGGTTTAATTCACCAGGCCCGGTCGTGACAGGGACATGCACCGCGAAAAGCTCAACTGGAGACAATTTATTTTTCTTGAAGGAGGCTGACCGAAAAAATCTAGCCGAATGCGGAAGTTGCAATCGATTTTGAGTGGTGCTACACCATAAGTACCCGATCCCCTACCGCATAACAGGGACTAGATATCCGCAACAAAAACGAAGGGGGGAAGATGGAATCTCAACCAAGTTGGTCATCGAAAGTAAGGAACTGGATAGTACAAACAATCGATGTGTTTTTATGGAAGTGGAAATCAATGACAGTCTTCAGAAACATCAGTTGAAAACGATCAGTAAGGTCACACATATTTGTAACGATGCTACCAAAAGTGGAAAGTTCCTCGTTGACAGCGATGCACTATATACAAACTATATGTATATAGACTAGTCAGGGAACAAACAGAGTAGTCTTTTCATTGAGATACTAGTTAGAATGAAACAATCAACACTAAATTTCCTATAGTAAGGCACCCCAGGTATTTTGAAAACCTGACTGCTCACCAGTAATCTAAAATACCGCCTACCAGGTTTAGTGAGATCGGAAACTTCGACCTGTCTAGTAAGTCCTAATCGCGGCGTTATTGACTGCAGTTAACAAGACAGTTACCATGCCTACTCTCAAAACGATCGGATAAGCTGAATATTACTCACAAAGGAATGTGGTTAAGCGTTTACATATGATGATTCACTTCTGTCTAAATTGACACAGTGGTCAACATGGTTCTCACAAAAGAGCGGTCGGATTTCCAGTCCCAACCACGACAAACAAATGCACTACTGATGGGCTCAAACATGAGCGGAGTTCCAGTTTAGCGTTTTTATCAAAAAAGGCTGATTGGAAAATCTAGCTGAGTGCAGATGCTGAGGCCAATTGTGAATGATGTTCAACTTAAAACCTATAGTAGTCAGCGGGCTCAAATAACTTATAGTGATATTGAGAAAGTCCAGTCGAATAACCGCTTTGCAGGAGAAATGGCGCATAGGCTCGTGATATTTAAAAATACAATGACAAAAGATTATCAGCCTAGTGAATAACATCTGAGTTGTAGGACCGATGCAAATTGTTGCATGGTCACGCCTCCCATGGAAACTTTGTACTAAGAGGAGATGCAGAACATGTCGCACTTAACCACTTACTGATGTTTGTTTTACTGCTAACCAAAAAACTACGAGCATTAAAATGAAGTTTACAGTTACATCTTTCTCTGGGCCAGACTGGTGAATCTGTAAGAGTTGAGCCCAGGTATGAAGACATCTCCTGCCTCTCAGTTAAAGTCTTGACCGATATCTGGTCATCTATCATGCTTTCTCACAAAAGCCCGCTGTCCACGTGCAATTCAGCAACTTGGCTGACACATGGCTAGGCCGAAATCGTGCATAGGGACTAAAAATTAATAAATAAAAGCATCAGCAACAAATTTTACAAAAGAACTTCATTTTTGTTTCCGACATTTGCAATCAGCAAACGGGTGCAAGCAATGAGATATAGTTTACCTTAGTGAATGTATCGTCCATCGTTAAGCAAACATGATAGCGTATCCTGGCAGACATTTTTGAAAGCACGGTTTAAATGTCTCACATTAAATAACGGAATGGCAGTTGTAAAAAAATAATCAGACAAATTTCTTCCGACTAACTTGCTTTATTTATTATTAGGCGAAGAAGCCACAAGAATATGGTATGATCAACGGATTATGCATGATTTTAACGGAGAATTCACTTACGAAACTGGTAAGTAACCTAGACAAATTACAGTTTTAATGCTAGATAAATCTATAAGTTCTTCACTGAAACAGCTTGAAACCACCATTGTTTATGAGCAAAAGAAACCAAGGCAACTTATGTGTGGTTCCGTAAATTATAATAAGTAATATTTTATCCCAAATTTATTTACAATTTGAAACAACCATTTCCCGTTGAAAATTTGAATAGAGTAGACAAAAGACTGACATTACACGATTTATGCTCGAGCAGATTTCGCTGCATCTCTACTGGTGTTTACTGCAGGCGAGTTAAAATGTACAAAATTCCAAACCACATGACAATCATAAAAGGTCAAAGTTCAAAACCAGTTCAGTTGCTACCACGGCAGCATCAACGTCACAAACAGTTCTTTTTGTACACACAAAATGGGGTGGCGGTGTCCGATCGCAATCGCCTCGGCATATCGTAGCAAACGTTTGTTTCTAGTCGAGAACAGAACACGAAATGACTTTGATGAGTCAATCACATGTTGCGTCATCAAATGATGCTTGGCAGTCGATGACGCTGGCTCCTTCCGGGTGTTTGCCGTCGAGTTGCCTGATTGTGTGACCGTTTGTTGAACACATTTCGGTAAGTGTTCGGTAACCCTGGTTCCAAGCTGGCGCTCAGTTCTGCCAACATAGGATGCTCCGCATCCACATTTGTATTCATAGATTACGTTTGATTTGGCGAACTGAGACGTTGGTTGCCTAACCGGGGGCGTGGGGACTCGAACTGTTCTGTAAACGATCACTGGTTTTGCAGCAAAGAACGTGCGTACAACAGCTGACCTTAGGCGTTGTTCAACTATTTGACATACATTGACTCCCTTGAATGGCAGTTGTAAAACTACTGTCTTTTTGGCGACTGTGGGTTGAGAATTATTTTGTACATTGCTGGTGTTGAACTCCCTTATAAATCCTCCCGGATAACCGTTGTCTATTAAAGTCTGTTCTATATGGCGAAGTTCATCATCCAGAGTGTCGCTAGTGCAAAGCCGTCTGGCCCGGTCAAATAACGTTCGTACCAATCCTCTTTTGTATGCTACGGGAACATAGCTGTCAAAGTGTAGGTACTGACCGGTCCACGTATTCTTTTGATATATTGCTCGTTGAATGGATCCATCCATTCTCTTAATCATGTTGATATCAAGAAACGGCAGTCGGCCATTAGTCTCACGTTCATGTGGTTTGGAATTTTGTACATTTTAATTCGTCTGCAGTAAACACCAGTAGAGATGCAGCGAAATCTGCTCGAGCATAAATCGTGTAATGTCAGTCTTTTGTCTGCATCATTTACAATTGACTGACCCATACTGGAATTGACAACTTTCTACAATTGGCCGCTGACCGGTAGATTGAGAAAACTGCTCATTGTGAATAAGAACTTTTCTTATAGATCTTTATTAACCACCGATCTAGTGTATTAAATCCCTGATGTGGTAGATTTCAACTGAACTACCTCCCATACCGGCTTACCGATTGGGTGGTAAGATCAACTGAGTGCTCCATAAGCCGTTGCGTCAGTAATGCATAGTTCCTGCGATGCAAAAATACCATGTTCGTGCTTAATAGAATTCTATCCACTTTAAGTCACATGATGTTTGACTAAAACATAATTATAACGACTGTCGAAAGTTTTCAAATGAGAAATATATCTCAAACCAGTAGATCACTGGCAGTTCGTTGTTTGATTATAATCCAAAGTTCGATTGCTTGGGTCGCTTTTAGACCTTTATGCTAGATTTTGAATGTAAATGCATCAACTGAGAATTTTTATAAACAAGGTTCCTACCTACTTGCAGATGGCTTAGCACTGTTTCCAAAGCGAATGCCATAACAGATTTTATTGCATCCTCATGGATGTCAAATTTTATCAAATCGGAACCGAATCGCAAAGCAAATTACAATGAAATGTCGGTCGTCTATTGGTACATAGATTTTACCATCGTCACGGCAATGACAGGGTAACGCGCAGTTCCTTTTGAAGGTACAAGGTGGGCCTTTTTCTGGCTTCATTTTTCGAATTTATTATAGGAAAAGATTGTTTCATGTTTCTACGCCACAGGCTTTCCAGCGACTGCACATTTCTTGTAAGTAGTTCGGCAGATTTCACGATTTGGATGAGAACCAATTGCGAAGATTCGGCGCTTCAGCTGGACTCAAACCAGCGCCAGAAACAGCATGCTTAAACGTAGCAAGCGCTCTACCACTTGAGCTAGACAGTCACGCCGGAAGTTCGGAAGTTTCCACAGAAGTTTTCCTGTTTTGGCAGTCAAACCGCCAAATCATTCGGTGAATTTCATGTGACAATGGATTGGGCGAGTGAATGAATTCAAATATAAAACTTCCGAGCTCCTTGCGTGGCTTTCTAGCCTAGCTTGCTACGTTTTGGCATGCTGTTTCTGTCGCTGGTTCCAATCCAGCCGAAGCCCAGAGTTTTTACAATTGGGTTTCATCTGAACACACATTTACTGAACTACGGTTCCATTAATATATGTGACTTCACTACCATTCATCAACACAGGTTATTTCACTCAGCTGGTCTGGAAGGATACAAAAATTGTTGGATTCGGAAGATCCAGCTCCGTTGATGGACAAGCTGTCTACGTCGTTGCACACTATGCACCTAAAGGAAATGTAAAGAACAAGTTTGCCCTGAATGTTCCCAATACAAGTCGAAGCTCGGCTATCATTTGTAAGTATGCACGTTCACTGATAATAAATTGCTCTTAGCCATCCTAAGTGCGCTAGTCTATGTAATTTATAGCATGTTTTTGTGAAAACGAAGTGTAAATAATACTACCGATGGGGCTTATGATAATGGTTTTCTTAACTGTCCAATATATTCACATTGTGTTCAGCAAAAGGACATTGTATCACGATATCATCTCCTGAATGATAACTTCTTGATTTATACTGGACTGTCAGAGACAGCGTAAACTGCCGTCATTTTTGAGGCTACACAAATAATGACACGTTTCCTGCAGCTCTTGTCAAGAGGCATCTTTTTTAAAGGGACACAGCGGATACCCACCAAACAAACGCTGAAAATATTTTCCCACGCGTATGACGTTCATCTGAGAATAAATTGCTCACGAAGGAATTCTTAATTTGTACATCACTCACGTTTATTCATAGCTTTCATTTTTGAATGGTCGTTTTCACCCATTCCCTCCAGTAAACAATACAAATACAGCAAACAATACAAACAATACAAATGCTCTGGAGCTAACCCAGCCTCCGGTTACTTGCACGTGGGATGGGCATATAGACCGCTGCATTACTGACTTCACACTGGGCATGCCCATCTTGCACATAAAAATTAAGCCACCATCGTTTGGGAGCTCTACTTATGTTGCCCAGTCTTTTCTTATGGAGGTGGCGATCGCCCTGATAACTCCAGCTGATAATGTTGTGATCAAGCCATCTCAAGGAAAGAATGTGAATACGCACTCACTGGGGAAACGTAAGTCAAATAATTCTCTCTCACTTGGGCTGTCCGAACACACACCCAACCTGAAAGTGACAACGGTAATCAAGCGTAAGCGTCGCCTAACAAATAAGGAACGAAGTACTCTAGTAATCATCGGTAGACGGAAGATTTTGCTTTACTGCGTTGATCAAGGGTTTAAAACTTATAAGAAAAATTACTTGTCCCTCTTCAAAGACACGAAAAGCAACCAAAATTTAGACTCATTTTGTATGCGGTGTGGAGTCTCGGTGTAACCGCCACGGAAGATTATGCGCTAGTGTTACAACAAAGTTTTTTGTGAGAACTGAATAATGACAGTTGAGGTAATGTCAGTAGTATACGTAAAGCAGTTGAGTAATGCATATTCTAAGTAATGATATATACTAAGTTAGGCTGCTGTAGTCAGTACTCAATGATGGATACGATCGACAGGACATATTAATATTCTCTCATTCATTTACAGTCATTAACCTTGCAAACCACAAAAAAATTTCTCAGTTCCGGCCGGTTCACAGCCTCCGTTTAACTACAAACCAGTATTAAAAACTTCCGCTGCAACTATTTGTAAACTTCTTTTAAAATCAGCAACCGTGTGCTGTTTCTCGTACAGTTCGCTGGATATCCGAGTGTTCGAAGCATTCACACTAAAAGATTGGTCAAAACGGAGGTGCACACTTCGTACACTACAAATATCTTGTATTTTGCTCAGCTTTTATTTTAAGTACTGCTTGAACCTCTTATAGAAGGACGGATTGACGATCAACTTTACATTTGTCGTTTGCCGTCACAGCAGCAAAAACAACCAGAACACAGCAATCGATAAAACTTTAGCACACTTTTGTGACAGTATGATTGATTTTACTTTAGCACGTATGCAGTTAGTGGTTAATATTGATTTACTCACCTTAGTGACAAAGCATTCTTAAGCCAGTATGCAAAGAAAAGAAACAAACTCAGAGGGCATCGTCATATATCCGGATGAAGTGAATTAGATGGCGCTGTACTCTGAGTAGGGTGGCGGAGTTTAAAGAGTGGGGCAACTTTCGTGGAACCAACAGAAGAGCTAGGTACTACTTTCTACCCATTAGAACATTTTGGAAGGTGGGTCCGATTCTCACACTCAAAAGCATATAGATCGGCTAACACTAAATAATATAGGCAAGGCGTGACAATCAAACACATGTTGGTCCCCTTCCTGAACCTCGGAATTTTCAAATTCTGAGCTAGTAGCTTTAACTGTATAGTTGCGACTAGTGATTAGAAAGCAATATGGTCCAATGAAAAATGCCGTGAACTAGCCAACTTGCACTTCAAAAACTTTACGCCACTTGCGTAAAAACGTGAGTTCGTGTGAACACTGTCGCTGAGTTCGGATGATCTGTCCGGACGAAAGCACACCCGGGTAGTTCAGTTACATCAACCACATTTGCACTGAAAATAATTGCCCTGTATGTACTGTCGAAAAAGTGCTCAAAATTACAGATGTCCTCTTGACCAGACACATAACTGACACATTTTTAACCCATTTTTGTTCATGCCTGCACTAATAACCGCCTTGACACGTCGTATTTGATACCTTAACATGGTTCAACATTTTATGACCTTTTACTCTAAATTCCGAACGGTAACGTGACCTCGACAAACAGCCGTGTTCATTCATTGTAACGACTGGTGTCTGTACCGTCCTGTCATGCATCCACCGACCACACAATCACACATTATCCCGCTCATGGTTCGGGACGGTCGTTGGCCACGAACGCTGTCAAACTTAAAAGCCATCAGACCCTCATAAACGTGCTCATCTTATTAGAGGTTTGAAACGGGAATTATACGAAACATCGTACCAGGACTCCGGGACACGAGCTAAACGGTACACGGTCGCACCGGGAGGATTTTGTCTTTGAGGTTTGTACAGCTTCACACAGCAAAAGGAATTACAGGCCAAGGATTACTCTTACATCAACCCATCCCTCCGCTCCATCCCGGAAACCTCCACTTGCTCCATTAGTGATACACGACAATCATTTCTACAATGTTATCAGGATTTTAATAAGTGCGGACACTTTGTTATGCAATTTGTTATTTGCTTTTATGTGTTGCACTGCTATTTACATGTTGTACATATATATATATATGTATATATATGTATTCTTACTGGCGCTATTATCTTTGGGTTGTAAGTAACCTTCGCACCACCGAGACTAACTGACAACCGGCCAGCCGTCATAACAGTATTTCATGGACACATCATCACATTTCAAAGGTAATGGTGTGGCACTCTTGAAAAAACCACGATTAAAATCAGGAGTGAGCCACCAGTATACGTCAGCTAAACTCTATGTGCTGCACTCAACAACACGTGTGCCTTCAATTGCAAGAAAACATCCAATGTCAACAGTCTCCCAACCAAACGTTATTTACGAGGTCACCTGTACCTACGGAGTTCAGTATTTAAGTCGCAAGGTGTGGGCATTACACACTATAATCTGGAAACACATCCAGAAGTGGCCGTTAAATATCAAAAGTAAAACGACTGAGAGTACCATAATGAAACGCTTGTTCGAATTCGGCCACAAAAAACACCCCTCGAAGACTTTTCGACTTTTTGACTTTTCAGACTGTAAACAAACACACTGGCTTTCTCCGAGGCGCTGGATACCCACGTTAAGGAACCCTCTTTGGGTGTCCTAAAAAAATGGTATTAATCCGTTGTACACGGGCCGATCAATAATTATATTTTCAGCCCCTATGCACCATCTTTTCATTGTTGAATTCTTATTGTTTTCTAAACTTTCCTACTGTGTTCATATTCCCCTTGCCTTTAGTTTGCTCGTGTGGGTTCAGTATGAATTGACTGACTACACTCTATACACTTAACTTCCTGGTTGATTAGTGTACGCATATCATTTGACTTCTTCATCTGCCTATTGTCAGTCCGTATACGAACCCCTATTTCATTATTCCCTGTGTCTTATTCCACTGGCAAAAATTCAGGTACTCAGACCCTCCCAGAAACTAACTATGACTACTAACTAGACGTACTCTACTTTTAGTCCATACGTGCCCATTTCTCTACTTATTCCTTTGCCACTTCGTGTATATAACTGGTGAGACCAAACGAAATGTTGCTCGAGCATACATCCTAAATAACTATTTTGGCGTTGCTCAAACTCATACGGGAAAAAGTCACCTCATACAGTGAATTTCTTGATTCAGGTTGAGTGAGCCAATGCGTAAGAAAGCCAGGTTGACCGTGATGTAGGTCTAAGAATGTGGGTTTTACGAGAGAAAGAATAAACAGATATGTTTTCCTGGGACGGAGTTTAATGTTACTTATGACAATGACAACCGTATATGTGTGGGATGTGAAAGGTGGCTCACAAAAGCTTTTAAAATGCAAGGCGGACAATGTAGGATCAACCCAACTCAAATGCAACTGGTGGTTAGTTCGGTTCTTTAGCAGATACCCCTCATAAATTATTTGTGAAACTAGGCAAGTAGATGATGTGCATCCAGTAGTCGGTTCCTACTGTAAATTCTTTGGATGGCACATTATAGACCGCCAGTTGGCACAATTTCATACTTAGTAGAGCAGTCCTAGTGTCCACCCTTATCTCGACCATCCACAGTGCTGGAATTCGACTGACTGTAGCTAGTCAGTCCTAAGTCTCACTGTCCTGTCAGCCCAGTAGCCGGTAGATTTCTAAGCCACCCACGTAAGGCGGTTCGTCTCGACCGAGTTAGATCTAGATCATCCAAAGTCAGAGGGTACTTGCAGTGGTTTGTCACCTACCTCGGACATCAATTACCCAGGCTGGAAAACGGTGGGCGATCGATTATGCTGAGTGCTTCAGCACAGCCTTCAATTGTCAAGGCAGACGTCAAACTGCTACTCAGGTGGCTACCGCTCTAGAACCCGAGATAAGACTTGCTCTACCTATCTGGCTGTTCGGACAACGACGGAAACCGAAGTCTACGCCAGTCAGAGTGGATCGCACGTGTACTCACAGACGAACGAGGCTCTGTCCGTGTGTGTAGTAACTCACAAAAACTCCCGTGGGACATTTTAACTTGGCATCCAGACATGCGAAAATGGTATCGAGATATCCGAAGTTGGAACAGTATAAAAAATATTGTGCCTTATGTTCATCCGTTATCAGATAATTAACCAAGTGTAACAAAAAGACAATATTAATAGGTTTTTGTTGTCCCATTTATTATTATCCACTAATGCAGCCCGTTAGGTTTATTCTCTATGTTATCTATTGGCGAAGTCTCATACAAAATTAGTTCAAAGTAGCATTTCTGAAGCGAACCCGTCCTAACGTTTTTTGAACGGAACTGTATACATATTGGTTTTTTATCTGCGAGACAATCGTATATATATATATATATATATATCCATCACTAACTCCAGGTCGGTCACTTATTTCAATATATTATTCCGCAGTTCCTGTGATGCGCATTGTCAGTAAATGACAGTTCTAAGTCCATACTTTCCACGCAGACTTTTGGTAACACCAACATGTTGCACACATTCCTTTTAGTTGAACAGCCAAGAGGAAGAATTTCACAGACACTAGACAGACCATTGTCGCTATCAAAAAAGGATTTGAAGGAAAGAGAGAGAAATGAAAAGAAGGAAAGAGAACGGATAGAAAAGGAACGCAAGGAAACAGAGAAGAGATTGAAAAAAGAACAGAAAGAGCGGGAAAAAATAGAGAAGAAGGAAAGAAGAAAATCTGGGAAATTTTAGTTGATTCAAAATTCACAAATAAAGTAGACAACATGTTAACCCCATACAACTTTATGTTTATAACTCACGAATAACGATTTTTTATTTGCTTTGTCAAGAAAGCAGTACCAAAAACCACCTTCGTAAGATATTTTTCAAAAATATGCAAACAAATAAGCCAGAATAAATTATATTCACGAAAAGTCTTTTATTCGAAATGTTTCCAAGATTTTCCTACTGAGCAAATCACACTTTTTCAACTTACCGGGTTGTCAAATTCAATGGCCGAAAAATGAACAGATTTTGTCGTTAATTTTTTTAACTGTAACATAAAGTTACATGATCTCTAAAAGGATTTGTCACATCAGCGACCCAGAGGCAACTATTTTATCCTGGTTCCATCGTAGGTACACATATTCAGATGTAAAACTTAATCCTAGATAAAATGCTTGATTGTTAATGCTACAAATAATAAAGAAGTTTATTGGTTCTGAGCTAATGCTACTTCGAAATTGTGTAGTGCAAGAAAGTACCGATTTAATATTTCATTGTAAGCCTGTGCCCTGGTGTGCAAGACATCAGAGAAAGGTACAGCTTTTTCTACTTATCTTGGCCCAATTACCAGAATGTCCGCTTGCTTGTCTTCCTGATGGAATCCACTTACCTACGGTGTCTAACACACTGTTGTTCGACGTTCTGATGACAGCACTCGAGTAGTTAGGGCGCAGGCAAATTTTCATGTATATTCGAGAATCTGTGCAGTTGAGGTTATATCCATCATCAGCCTCTTTATACTACTTTAGATGTAAGTACACCAAGATAATCACCACCCTTAGAATACCGAAAATCAGACACTTTAATTCAATATTTGCAATGTAAGCACAGTGGCCAGATCGTTATCAGATGTACAGACATCACATTTTAGTAACCACAGGTGCGTGTAGCAGCGTAATAAAAATCGATTAAGCATGTCATCCAAGCTGATTCACAAATTTCGCCTTCTGAGCGTTTCGTCTGCATGTACAGTCGTCGAAGAATAAAGATGTAAATCAAAAAAGATGCAACTGTTACCAAGCGAAAGTCACTTAACATTGAAATGAAGTTAGTGCTCAAAAAGTGATACGCCGGGGCTAACCGAGAAGTATGACGCATCGTCCACTCACTCAACCAGCCTAACGCACGAGCGGCTGATACTTCAATCCGCATCTCGTCCATCGTCCGATGAAAGACTCACAACCATCGATTCACCCATCCTAGACAATAACGTATGGTCACCATATTTTACTGACATCGCAAGAAGATGTGGTCAATATTCCAGTGATATGTTGCCCAAAGAGTTACTGACAAACGTGCAACTACACCCAAGACATTATGGTAAAATGAAGCAAATGCAACAAACAGTTGTTCATCATATCTGGCCTTTCTAATAGCGAGTACCGTGGTCCGCTGGTATTGGTGCCATGTGTTACTGCACACATTTCCGAGTACTTTAAAAGGTTGTCTACTCAACGACTCGAGTAGACTTTTACAGCGACTCCGACGACATCTCATCCTGAATTATGTCGGCTTTCCAGATTCACTGTATCCTTCAGTGAGGAATGCAAAATGGAGCAAGCTATGACGCCATAACAGGCCATTTACGTTGGGTCATACGATCCACTCGAAAGTCGTCTAGACATCCACAGTTTCCTTAGGACTTTATTTACTGACTGTGAACACATAGGTCTAGATATACAAGTCTACTATTATCCACAGTTTTATTCTCTCAAACCGCCAACAACCGTACCTATGCATTCCTTGGATTAAATCGATAGCGCTTCCTACCCGTTAGCATTATACTACTTAGCCCCTAGGTAATAGTTATAAACAGGTTACCTAGATCCGCTTATTTGACAGCTATTTCATCGCCCGGACGTTTCCATGTAACACTTTTTACGCGAGGTATGGCAGATCACACTTCACTGGCTTGACCTATAATTCAGCACAAGCTTCCGAGTAGTATCAAGTGTCACGCAAACCGATCTGAAAACCCAAATCGAGGTTTCGTAGGCTGTCAGAACTGTCGTCTACCTAATCGAAATTGGAAATCGTGGGAGACTTTTTGCACTCAATTCAGCATCATCATAAATAAAAAAGGAAATACGCCCTCTAGTCTCTACTACGTGTGGCAGCACAAGCATACCAATCAGCGAAATCTACCAGGTAGTGAAACTCTATAGAATTATGGGCCACTGAAGAAAAACTTATGACAAAGTCGCTCTGTCTCCGTTGAGTGTCAGCACAACAATACCCCATCCGTTTTCAATAAAATGGACAATTTATAAGGGTGGTTTAAGTCTACTCAGTGACCTGAAAACATACTCCTGCTGTGTGACAGGGTGTAATGGATGGTAAAGTAGACATAACAGTGCTTCGCCACAATGGCTATTATGCTAAAGAGAGTAGTTTTCTATAATAGTAGCCGATACAGGATGTCTGTTGTATATGCTCTGAATCTTCTAAGTTTTTTTGAAGCCGTATGGCGTAATATATATTTTAAGCATTCTTCCACCGGGTGACCTACTAACCCTCGATAACCTTGTTGGTCGAACTCTGCCTAAGTAATGGTGTCATACGCAAAACTATCGCCGCGAACTTTTCAGAGATTCTACTCACGGGTGACTGCTCATCATGCCGGGTCCTCAAATTTGGTCATGTAACAAGCTTTATTTACCATTTCAGAAGTTGTTCACTCACTCAGTCTTCAGCACACTGTTAGATCATTTTAAATTTTGTTGCTTTTTAATTATCTTCATTGTGCGAAATTCAGTATTGTTTTGTCATTATACCCAGAGTATTCATAAAAGTCAAGGTTGCAAACAGCTGTTTTCGGTAATTCTCATCAGGCATATACAATTACAAGCGATTAATTTGGCTTATATATAAAACAGGAATATGGTTATACGCAACGTTATTAGAATCTGTGGATGACTGTCTACCCGGGTGGTGGCGGGTTTGTTTGTGTGGGTGTGTGTGTTGTGTTTACATGGATCATGTGACCGGTGTGTTGCGTATAACCATATTCCTGTTTTATATATAAGTCAAATTAATCGCTTGTAATTGTATATGCCTGATGAGAATTACCGAAAACAGCTGTTTGCAACCTTGACTTTTAGAAATGCAGTATACTGAAAAACTTCCACGATTAGCTGGAAACAATGTGTTTTCGCGTCTTCACAATTCTCATCCATTGGCAAAGCAACTAAGACTAAAGTGACTCGAAGTTGTCAACAGCCGAATGCCAGAAAACAGAGCAGGATAGAGGGCTGCACTCCAAAAGCTTAGCATCACTGAAATGCGTTTTTCTTTGTCCGTAAATGGAAATATCCATTCCTTACTAAGTAACATGCATGAAATGAACAGTCATACATCTTTGTGAATAAACCAGCTTGGGTGTGATGATATCATAGGACATCTGGTTGTGGAAGGACATCGAAAACGAAGTCCAAATTGAAAGTTTCAACTGCTATTGTGTGGGTCGCCTTGTGTGTTTTAGGAGACGTGGTGGAGGTGTTATTATTTACATTAATTACTCTTGGTGTACGCCTGTGCGCGTTCTGTCTAAGTATTCGAGTGTTTATGCGAGCTCCCTAATTGCTAAGTGTAAAACCAGATTCCAAAGTGGGATACGTTCGATTGTGTTGAGTAATTTTTACGTATTCCCAGCTGTCCTCCCATTAGGATTTACAAATATGTTGACGGCTTTTCAGTAGCACTTTTGGATGTCCTATGCATTTAATTATGTGTTGTTTGCGGTAGGTTCAACCGATTTAACATAATCGTCTGCAGAACATTTTCGCCTTTCTTACGTGTCTGCATGCACATCTGAATTTAACCATCTTTAATGAAACGCAGTTGTCCGCAGACGCAGTCCGTAGATGTGTGTGAACACCATATCTTGAAGATCTGCCCATGGTTAACAGTAAGACATACCACAAACCGTTCATTCATTAGGCAGGTGGCAGAATCAGACATCGACAATCTCTTTCCGGCAACTACAGCAAGTTTAGGCAGGTGATGTCTCCTTCCTACCCCAACATGTTTGTTTATAGCGATTCGGTCACCTCAATTGCCACTTCAATATTTGCTGCGCTTGAGAAACGATTACTCGCACAGAGAGAGTTCCATCCCTTATTTCAAAAAATCCGAAGGATAAAAGTAAATGCTCATAAATAACAAGACTATTCATCTGTCAGACTGTAGACGGACTGTAGACTATCAGACGAGTTAAATCGTTTGAATTCTGTATTCATCAACACAACACTGGGCAGCAAAATCTTTTGGAATATCT
>JTDE01001312.1:76624-93250 GCA_014338405.1 Paragonimus skrjabini miyazakii | reverse complement strand
GATGATGATGATGATGATGAGTGTCACCCATATTGAGAACGGTGATCGTAACGACCAAGTAGTTGTCACTCTCTTCAGTAGTTCCGGATGGTTTGCGTCATGTTCAGGTACTTGAATGCCTAAACTGAGCCGCGCGGTTTTCTGACAGTCAACATGAAATTTGAAGGAATGATTTTCGCAACACTAATTTTTTGGCCACTCGGGAAGCACCAACAAGACCTTTTGATGAAGGAAAAATGGGTGCTGTATTCTTTATAAATATAACTGCGAACTTTGATCGAGCAGATCATCTGACATTGTGCATCAGCAAGTATACTACGCTAAGTATGGTATACACGATTTGTCACTCTTATGGGTTACTGGGTGGTTCCAAATTCGTCGTCTTCATATCAAAGGCAACGATGCATGTCTTGAATGTGGTTGTGCGACTAGCGACGTTCCACATGATTTCATACTACGACCCCTGCCGTTTATCACATATATGCTGGAACTTTGCTCAACATTTTATTATCATCGTTTGTTAAAGGCAGCAAAATCTGTCGTATAATGATAAACAGAAAGGGCTGCAGAATAAGCTGACTGTTTTACACCTGAGATAAAAAAAACAATCTCCGTTCACTACAGTCAACAATAAAGCAAGGCAACTCCACTATTTCGACCGTGCTGTATACATCCTTGATAGCAAAACTGGGTGTCGCTACTAGTGAACGGGATTTAAGAAAGACTGTTTCAAATGGCATTACCTGACACCCAATCGTATATCAGTAACCAAAAAGGCTAGCTAGGTGCTTATGTTAGTCATCAAGCTATCTGGAGCGTTCCATTGGCAGTATTTTTGAATTATATTAATCTCAATGGTACATCCTCATCTCAAGTTAGGTATTCAAAGTCATCATCGTTAACTCGAATGTTTTCGTTGGTGGTGTACAATGAAAACCAAAACATATAGTTGGAACGCTTCGTTCACTACCTTCTGTAGATAATCTGAACAAACTGGAACAGTTCCCAGTGCAATGCCGATATGCCAGAGAAGATATCCATTTAGCAAACCAACACCTGACTACCTTACAAGAAACGTGCCCTTATCCGTTCTAATCTCGAAGGAAATTCAACAAAACTACATCATGCTAGATGTCTGCTTTGTAAAGGACATTCTGGCACTCGGATGTGTCCGATCAGGGACAGCTTAATAGGGTTTGTTCTAAATGCGCTAATAGTAGGTGAATTAAAGAGTAGAGTTTATGCACAGTTAGGAACACAAATTTACCTCTCCAAAGAACTTAGAAGCTAGACTCACTGTATCGGGGGAAAACGAGCTCCATACCTCACCTGAATCTCACACAGTTGATCATGCGACTGACCCTTTGTGTCAGTGTGACGTATGGTTGGACCGTAATTACTAAGACATGTGACAGACCAACATCTATTGAGTGGCGGACGCATGGACAAGATTCGATGGCTAGCGTCATACGGTTCGCCTATCATCAAAGCATTGGTGTGATCAGCGACTGCGAAACATAGCATACTTCAAAAACTTTCCACTGAATGTCCTGTCCAACATCTGCTTCTCGGAGCTTAACTTGGTCTGAAAGCCTTGTCTCACTCAAGGCCGTGATATCGATGTCGTAGCGGCACAGTTTCATGACGATCATTGCGGTGCGGCTCCCTGGTTACCCCGTGTTGCACTGATCCAACAGCGTGCGCACATTCCACGTCCCGACGGCCATTGTCTTACGTCCACGCGCATACCTCAAGTTGACATGTGTGACCTCAGGTTGAATTGCTCACTCGACAATTTGACCTGTAGGACAAAAGTAAATGGGCTTTTCTTGGACGACCCTGTTCGGAATCTGTGATATAACAGCTTGGCCGACGGAGCAGCAAACTGTAGTTTCTTCTTGAGGGAACCTACCTAAGCCTAGTGACTCGCCTGGCGGTGTTGAGCTAACCCAACTTAAGGGCACAGTAAATAAGACGGCGACAACTCAGTCCGATTACTGCTGAGCACAGTCGATATATTTTAATCTACATCAAATTTCTGAAAATCTGTGTGGGTTTTTCTACTGTTCAGGACATTACGCCGGCAGTCACGGTCAACTGTTGGACGATCGGAGTCCCTTTGATTGAGGGTATTTTTCGAAATCCCTTCTTCTTTACGTGGAAGACAGCAATACTGCAACTATAAATATGGTTCTCCTGTACGCTCATAGATTCGTGCCGTGCTGTCCAAACATTCCTACGCTTTATCTGGTCGCCTCCCTTTGACCTATCTGACATGGCTAAAATTCGAGCGACCGAAGTCCTAATCAACATGGCCTGTCGGATCAAAACAACAAACAAGCCTGACCACCATATCACGGTAACAGAAACACACACACACACACACGTTACCTCGAGGTTAGTTACGCTCAGCCTTGGTCACGTTGGCCTGCGCGTGCTATCGTTTCAGTGGACTGTTGGAGGTGTAGGTCGCGACGGTTGGTAAACAGTTTAGTAGAGCTGTTCAAATGCTTCAAGTTAATCAGTTAAGTTTTGCAACCTTCACACATTGCAGAAGACCGGTTTTAATCGCTCAATCATGTAATTGTATCTGCTGAACTTGAAGGCGACCGCGGTGTTACCTTGGTGGTTTAGTCGGACATAAACAAACGTTATTTCTTGATATGCTGTCTTAATGCTTCCTGATTTTTTGAAAATCTGCAGAAATTAAATGCAGAGGATGAAGGTAGAGTGAAATGAAAACGATTCGATCAGTTCATAATGAACGTTCATTTCTGTCCAAAAGTTTATTTCGACCAATTTCTTTCAAAGTGAGTAGTATTATGACGTACCGTTCTAATGAGCGACCCCCATAAAAGCGGTATTCATTGGGATCAGATAGACTCACAACATAAAATGAAAACATATGCATAGAGAAATTGTGGAATTGTTTCAACCTGAAGGCATCCCTCAAGCCACTTTAAAAAATGACGTCTGATAAAGCGACTTTCGAGAATGTCAAAGAATGTCAGCAGCCTCGTATCATTTAGATTGCGCAAAACGGCATAGGTCCTCGGGATTGAACAACCCAAAAATTATGGTAAAATGCTTCACCTATACGAAACAGCTGCCTGTTCATTAAAAATAGCTTTCAAGACGCCAACAACGTTGATAGGTGAATAACACGAGGGCCTTGTCGACATTGATCACTCATAGTTGTCGGTAATACCACACTATAAATTATGATCCTAAACTCTTCAAACGTGCATGTCTGAAATGTGCAAATGGAGCTTGTCCTAGGATCCATGGTTGTGACGGTCCGATGGTTTTTATCGCATCATGAACAGCTGAACATCTAAACAGCTGCATACGAAGCTGTCGGCTACCTTTCTATCACTAACAGAAGCTTTTTGATCATGGTACGTAACCATTACAATTGCCATGTTTATGGTTGCTGGGTGCAAGAGTTAAATGCCTTAATGACCTTCCGGACATTGCCACGGCCTTGTAGAGTAATCGAATTCACTCAACCCTTCCGTGTCAGACGCACAGCCTGTCTGGTCTGTCCCAGAGCTACGTTGTTAATTGATGGATTATGCGTTTTCATTTAGGCACGCACATATGCGATCCTGTGCAACCGTGTGCAGACGCATCACTGATAGTTCTGAAACCTACTTTGGGCTGTATCGTTGATAAGCAAATCAACTACTTTTTTAAAGTTATACATTTTCATACATAGTCACCAGCGCTATAAACCTCACCTGCGTTGATTCAAATTGTCTGCGTTACACGTCGTCCATTTTCGTTTTGTTGAACGGTATACCACCACCCTGAGCGTATGCGGCAGTCGCCTATGGATAGCTTAACAGTATTATATATTTGATTGCATCAGTGAGACGTTTTTAATTTTATTTAATCGAAACATCCTTCCTTTGTCTGAATCGAACTTGAGGTCAGGCATGAGATTGATCATTTCGCCTCGTTGTATTAATCCCAGAATGATATATCTGGTCACTTTCACTTGACCCAACGTTGGAATATACTGAAACACCCAGTCACCTCAGAAGTGAGGTGCAACGATCACTAAACGTCGGCGTCACATTCAAGTCACATATACACTCAGTCAATGTTGAGACGATAGCTCTAGCTGCAGGCCATCTGGCTTTTGTCTGAATAAGTGAACTAAGTTGCTTATGTATGCGACATTTATCCGTGCAAATAACATGCTTAGGTACCTGGTTATTTGGTGGTTGTTAGCTGACTATCGTTAGATTAGTCAATTCCCGCCTACTCAAATTCACTGATGTGCAAAATAATTGTTCTTTTTGATAAAAACAGTGACAGCATTATCTATTACAGCATTTTTCAAAGTTAGCACAAGGTAAAATCATTTACCGATAAACTGTACAGGCAGAAACGTCTAGGTAGTCAACGGTTAACTCAATAGAAGTGGTGGCCAGTGTGGCTAAAACTACCCATAAAAATAAAGGAATACCCCAAACGATTGAAAGATGCGCCATCGGGATGCAAGAAATTTGTCAGTTACAAGTAAACTTTGTCCAGTTTCATCCATTTACTTTATGGAGTATATAATCTCCTCATTCATAAGACCAACTGAGGTCCTCCATCGTCGCTTTCGTTTGAAGGCCTCATGTATGATCACACGTGTGTGCGACCTGCGTGCCATCTTCTTCTTCCTTTCCGACACGGGTTGAACTGTAACTGGAAAACAGGATCGAGTTGTTTTGTTAGAACAGGCTGTCCATAAAATGGGTTGGCGAGCGTCAAAGTTGATGTCATTTTCTTCTCTCGCTTCGGGAAGCGGTCCATATCTGTCACAAAAATACATTGTTCTATGTTCAATAGTATTTTGTCGTGTGATTGCTTAAACTGCTGTGGTACTTCGTAAACTAACCTCGTTATTGTAAAGCGAACTATCAGATGTGTGCGGGGAAAAAGTTTCACTTCGAAGACACTTGTATCTTCAGGGTATTTTTGTCACATATCTGTGACTACTGGCCTCCTAATCTGAAAACCTAGCTGCTACACGCATTTTGCCAACTAAATACTGGTCACCAGTGTGAAAGAATGAGGTAATTCAGTCCCACTAATTACGACAGATGAAAAACCTTCATCGGTTGATGTAATAGAGAACTGACCATTGAACAGTCGAACGCAAACGAAATTACACTTCCCAATCAAAGTTAATCGACTTGTCTACTCACTTGGTTGGGGCAGCATAACTTTACGCACTACGGGTAGTACGTTTTCTCCGAATAGACCGCTGATGTTTCCTGCGGGTTTGTAATGCCCCACAACAAAAACTTTATGTTCATCGGGACTTTTCGCCACACCAAACCCAGCATTCCTGGTTTCCTTCCAGATCACTTGTGTGAAGTGACCTAAAATGGAAGTGCTGATTTAGAAGCATGGATAGCTTCCCAATATATTTAAAAAATTAAGGGAGGAAAATGATAAGGTAACCTTGTTAAGAAGGGGAACTGCGCAACCAGGAATCAGTACACAACTTAAATTGTTTAGCCTTCTGAAGGCTTTATAGTCATAATAAACGATGGGTCAGTGACTGTCCAATCTGCAAAACCACTTTTCATATATCAACAGGCTTTGAACTAATAGAATGAAACATTTTCAAAGGTACTGAAAGTTATATTCCTTTAATCAAATTCGAAGTAAGGAATTAAGTCGTAGTTCATATTGTGTTTAGGTTAAGGGTCTCAAGGTGGGTCCTAGAATTCATTGAAACTGTGGTTTTAGCTACTACCAAAACAGAGCCGTGATTGGCCCTGTGTGCGGTAACTTACCCTACTTTTCTTTTGTTTGGTCATACACTTGTGATTTTGCTTCATCAAATGCATATGACTGGCCTGTTTTTAAGTGAAACTTTGTACTCTGGGCAGTCCATAAATCCACTCATCAAAGTTGACAATTCGAAATTCCAATAATAGATAGAAATGGTCATGTGCAAAAGTTAGACATGACCTTATACCTTCCGCATTTGAAAACCAGTCACTATCGGTTTGAACAGGTACACGTTCCAGACATGCGAGCAGTTCGTTCAAGATTATGTTGCTATACTGCAAGATTGGGGGCAGTTCATTAACGTAACTTCGGTGCTGTTCAGTGAGCGACACTGTCTGTGCTTTCATACATGTTATGTTCCTGTTTTCTGTAGTTGAACTCACGGTCACTCAGCAAGCCTTGTAGACCGTGAGAAATTGGTTAATAGTTTGACGGTACGGCTTTTTCGATGCCAAAAATTCACTTCGGTACCTTGAATTGTTTGTCGTCTTTGATCAGGGTTGTATTGTCGTCATTTTCTCCATTCGGACTGTCCATCGCTTGTGTTCTTCGGCATCTTTCGGCCTGACTGGCACTTATTTTTTTCTTTAGCAAATGTGACTTATTTGGTCGTCATTGTCGTATTCACTCTTGGCGCCGCAGTCGGTGATAATACCTGCAGGTAATCTAAGTGGTAATTTTTAGCCCTTGCTAATTCATCAACTTTCAGTTAACTTGCTTGCGTCGGCGAAATTTATTCCCTTCTCCGTCTAGTATTCGCGGTTGATTGTCATTGATCAGCGCTCTTGGTCCCCCTGTTCCTAAGCGATCGAGATGTGCTTTGTACATAGCAATATGGACTGCTTTAATCGTGAAGTGAAAGTTTAGACCTAACCTTGCTTGAATTCGGGATCTGCACTGGGCCATGAGTCACTCGGCGTTTGACAGAAGAACGTTACACTGATGAATGCATTCAAATGGAGAAATTTTGGTTAGCGTGGTAGTACACCGGCAAACTGTCACCCTACCCTTACTGACAGGGTTATTCATATATACTATTTGCACAGGACGACGTGTTCGAACGATGCACCTACGCAACATGAAACAAACTTATACACCGAAAACATCACATGGTTACTGGTGAGAAGTAGCGGATTATAGTTCATACAAATTAAAAACCATTAAAAACTGACTGTATTTGTCGCATTCCCACAAACCTTCCAGGCAGCCCATTTCGCTTCTGATAAGTTTTGTCAGCAGTGCATATCTTTGTCACTGCCGGGACTAGAACCTCGCCTATGCTTCCATGAGACAATCGTGTTGATCACTGCGCCATTAACCTCACGTTATGCATGACTATTATCATACGTAAACGTTCGTGCCTAATGCTCGGATTGCCTGACTGTCTTGAAAGAAGACACAGTAACTATCCTGTTAACTGCACATGAACACCGCATGATCAGCACTTAGTTTCAAATGGAAATCACAAAAACCATTATAATTGATGGTCAGCATTTTGTGTGCTGGTAAATATAAACTGCAGGTTGCTCACGATTGGTTGTGGTTATCATAGTTTCATAAAAATTTCCACCAGTCCCTTTCGAAAAGAAGCACTTTACTCGATTGAAATTAACAGGCTTGCTATTGTGTCTCCACTCAAGGCGAACGAACAATTTGGCGTTAATCACAAGTCAATGTGGCTAGACATCTGCACATGACGATTCAGCCACGCATAACGTGAGGTTACTGGCGCACTGATCAACACGGTTGTCATAAGGAAGCATGGCCAAATTTCTCGTCCCGACCGTGACAAGCATATGAACTGTTGACAGAATTTAACATTCGCGAAATGGGCTGAGAGGTTCGTGAGAATGCGATAGTTGCGATGAACCAGGAGTGATTTTTAAGTTGTAAGGCACTACGTGAGTCAATACTAGCAAGTATGCATCTGGACTACAACTAGCAAACCCCAGTGCGCTAGGCTGGCAATTCCTGTAACACTTCTGGTGACAGTCCATTCATACGACTGTCCTGTTTCGGCCACTAAGATGCACAGTCAGATGACAATGCTACTGTTGATTGGTTCGCATCTAATAACCGAAAAACGTGTGCAGTTGAATTGGCCGTTCGTGGAAAGCCAACGTAATGCCGATGAGACTCCAAGATGTTTCAATTGTCAGCCGATGGCGTCATCAACGACTTTCGGGTCAAATTGTTTTAGTACATTACCTGCAGAAAATGGAATCCCACCCAAACAAGTTTGATAATCTTT
Source organism: Paragonimus skrjabini miyazakii (assembly GCA_014338405.1). Lineage (NCBI taxonomy): Eukaryota > Metazoa > Platyhelminthes > Trematoda > Plagiorchiida > Troglotrematidae > Paragonimus > Paragonimus skrjabini miyazakii. Next base: position 85,200 of record JTDE01001312.1, on the reverse strand, counting down.
ATCTTCGTTACTCGATCCTCTCCGCGTATTTCATTGGCACTATTATGTTGACGAAGGCATACTTTTAACTTGTCTTGTTCATTATTGCCTAGACTACTGTGGGCTTTAACGTAAAAGTTAAGGGTGGAGTTGACACAAATATCTTCATTACGTTTAAACCGATTAAAATGCAATCTTGATATAAGTTGCCAGCACTCGATGAGTTAAGGACCGTATTGAAGTTTAATCATTTTGGGACAGCTGAACCAATTCAGAGAGACCTTGATAGAGTAGCAAAAAGTCCGGAAAAGGAAGAGGGATCCTTATGATACATGATGCCGAATATGTACTGAAAACGAGTAAATTGTTGATGAGAAATGAAAATATTATAGGAAGTGTTGAACGGGATTAGTAAAATCGATATCACTGAAAGGTGTATATCTACCAGTCTATCTACCAGTTTGAAAGAATGAAATCTACTTGAAACATCATCCCTGGATTCGATGAGATATTCACAACCTACAGCGCATGATCATTGAAAGGACTGATTTGTCATGCAATAACTTGGCTGATTGACTAATGGAACTCTTAGAGTCTGCGAAAAATTATTGTCACAATGTGCAGGATAAATTCGCCCATCCTATTTGATTGCAGTCTGATGATTTCAGCGATTTTTTTGGTTACTTGTGACTGTTTCAATGTTTACAGAAGGGTCATTCAAAAAAGAGGAAATATTTATGAACATGAGACATACGCTGATGAATGTGGCAGTCCGTGAGTTAAAACATGAGCAGTATGCCGACAGATTTGTCCGTGGACCGCGAGTTGCGAGCTCAAGTATTGAGGGCTAGTACTGCTTTCGGACGTCTTGAAAGACTTGTCTGAAAGAATCACAACCTAAGGATGGAAACTAAGCTGATTGTCTACCACTCCATAGTGCTATCTACGCTACTGTACGGCAATGAAACGTGGGCATTGCATCAACGGAATAAGCGGCATTAAGATTATTTCCACCTACAAAGTCTAAGAGGCATCTTGGGTATTCGATGGTCGGATATGGTTCCAAACACCGAAGTGCCCCGGCGAGTGGACACGAATAGGGTTGAAGCCATGCTGATGCCCAATCAGCCTGGCTGACTTGGTCACGACCATAGGAAGAGCGACGACCGGATTCCGAAGAAGCTGGTGCGGGGGCAAGCAAAATCTTGGTGGTCGAAAACGGAGATACCAGGATGTTGTCCAAGTAACATTGATTTTAGATCTTGGGAGGACTTGGCGTTGAACTGTACGGTGTGGAGGAATGTGATCCGAACGGTCGTCCGAAGGTTCAACGAGCGACAACTGCGGGTGAGTGAGCTGAAGCGCACGGTACGCAATGGAACCACAGGTACCATAGGTCGTATTGATATGACTATATGGCGTTTCGACGAATGCGGCCGCGATTTCGCCAGCCGTCTCGGATTATTGGGTTGTCAAAACATTCATAGTACATCGTCGGCGAAGAGACGGTGAGTACATTAAGCTCAAGTGGGTTGTGTTAGTCGTATGTGCTTTCTCGTTCGCCTCGACCAAAGATCACTGTCGTTTGGCAACTCACCCACTTTCATTTTCAGAAGCTTTGGTTATTGTGACCTCCTATCTTTTAGTTCCCTCAGCTTTGTTGGGTATGATGGACGCTTTCTATGGTTTCCAGTCCAACTGTATTCTTTATTATTCTTCCTCAATTCTTCTAGATTACAATATTATATTTTTCTACATTGCACTGCATGCTGTGTTGCATTTTTAATACCCTTCTTCTCGGCTTAGATATTGCCATTAGAGTTCCTTTATTTAGTTTCCGAGAGATAAGGGTTTTAGTTTTGTACAAGCTTACCAGCTGGCTGGCTAGTATTGACCGGTTGGGCACAAAGGCCTCCACTTACCCTTATCATGGTCTTATTCCTTTGGGTTTACACTGGATACGTGGTGTTTGAGTGGAAACACAAGTGGTGCAGCCTAATCCACTTGTGATAAGGGTCATGCACAAGCGTCCTTTGGCTTCGGTCCTTGTGACAAGGTAATCCGAAACGGATGCCGCCCACTGTGTCACGACGTTGCGTTGCGCTAAGATGACGGCCTCATCGTGTCCGTGGATGTTGTTATTCAAGTCCAATCAGACTAGTACTATGTTTTACATTCCTTGAGATATGAGGTTTCAGTATTTTACGTACTCATATGTTCAGTAAGTGAAGTACAATTAGCTAAGCATGTTTGAGTCAAATAATAACAATAATAATAATCTCCGTGTAAAGCTAGCAAGCGGTCACTACCGGTATAAAATCTGAGAGAAATCCATTGACTCGGTTTTGTGTATGTGCAGAAATCGAGCTAACTAAAGTATAACATAAGAGGAGTAGGACCGGGCGCATTTAGGAGAATGTTTATACCGACATCTAGCTGGAGATGTGGTCGTGCATTTAGGGATCTGCATAAAGTGGATGGGTTGCGACATGGAATTTTTATCGAAATGTTTGCATATAGTGAAGTGATGAGAACCAATGAAATCGACGAAACGCCTACGGTGAACACTGTTACAATATGATACGCTTTCGGGATCTAGCAAAATCAACGGAAAATACTGGATGAGCAATACTTCTAGTGAAGGAGTTCACACGCATTGATCAATCCACTAAGCAATATGGAATGTTTGGTCGGTATGAGCTTTGAATACATTTGTACGATAAATTATTCGCTAATAGACCTCCATTACGAGGTATTTTAAAATACACTTTTACAAACTCAAACGTTGTATAACACGACTGGCGTTGACCCACATCTTCGGTAGTGACGCAGAGAGTTTCGTTTTTGTGACACGTTCCGCACACTGCATTTGCAAGTTTCCAACAGTCGCTTTCATCTCCCATTCTTTTTGCTATTGAGGTTTGGCATTTTAGTTTACGTCCATTTTTCTCGTTCCAAACTACTCACCATCAAAGTTTTATGTTACAAACACGTTCCCGCTTCAATTCCTCTCACAGAATTTTACTTTTCTGACCAAGTGAACTTCAATGGATATATTATGGTAAGGAGTAGATAAATCATACTGTGTGACTGTCAAGAGGATATATGACTTTTTCGAACAATTAACACTTTTGTAGTAGATTCTCACGGCCGCGTATCTCATTTTCTACACACATGTGATTTATCTGTATCATACTCCGTTGCATTTGGCTAGTTAAACGGGGTTATCCTAGGAGGTTTTTCCTATATTATCGTAGCGACTGGTTATGTGATGAGTTTGCAGACTCTAACCCTGGACTTCAGTTTATTTCATAGAACGCGTGTACCTAGGTTAAATCAGATGTGAGTTGGATCAGCCGTCAACCGGTTAAAAGATACTGAGCTGATTTACAAATTCCTAATTTAAGAACTGATCATATTAGCAGTTCAAAATTATTCACCAGCCCTTCTGTTATCATCGCTCTTAGATTAGATAACCACTGTCTTAACGTCACGGCAGATGGACGTGCACATCTGGACTCGCAAATAGATACTAACGCACAGTTGCACAATATGAATCCCAGGTCCCAAGTGTACCTCAGTTTCTTTTCCTGAATCAAGGGCGGCTTTTGAAGACTTTCGACCGGTGTGACGGATCTTCTGCACTCGCCAGAAACCTGTCGTCAGATGCATGGCGTTTTGTGTGATTAGTTAAGTTATGAGTGTGATATGTGCCTCCAGCTTGTGCATGCTTCTTTACAAGAATCCCATTTGAGCACGGTTTTGTCTTTAATGGATCTGCCCAGGAACTGGCTCTGTTTGACGTTTAATCATTCCTGATGAGTTGGTGTTGTTAATTCGAACGTTTGACTTGGTGCCCATACTCGAATCCAATGTTTCTTATTCCGCGGGAACACAAAGTGAGGAAAATAAGCTTGGTCTACGTAATCTGTGGTTCTGTCAACTCCAGACAACGAGTTAAGTCCATATGGACCGGACTAGACGCCAGCAACACGCAACTATGAAATTTCAAGAAGCAGCATGTGCTCAGGATTCCGGGAAATAACTGCACCGGAAACGGATAGAAAGGACTAGGTATCCGTACAAATTAGCGGGATACATTAACTGGAGGCACTTATGGCAGGTTCTTGAAAGACAGGTTTTATACTCAGTCTACGGCAGAAAGTACACTCAGAGTGAATTTTCTCAAAACCAAGAAGGAACTAGGAGTTTGGACACTTGTTTTTTTTACCGGTTATCTGCGCAAATCCTAAAAATACGCAGTATTTATTTGCGTTTCACTTCAATTGAGACCACCAGGGATTCGTGCGCTGTTGGTAGTAACCGAATGGACAGGTTGTGAAACTTAACAGAGGGAGAGTCATTGGAAACTCCTTCCAGGTGCACTGGAGACGCGTTACTCCACTGAACATTTCCGAACAGAGTTCGGATACAGCTGGATTCGGCAATATGGACTGAAGTGTTCAAAGGAAGGGCTGACGGTACAGCTGTAATTCAATGTACTATTAATGGTTGGAAGGTGCTCGTTTCCATCATTTTGAAGTTATTGGCTGCGTAGTATATAGTGCACCGTATTCGGCAACCATTAAAACGTAGATGACGTGTGAAGGTTTCCGTTGTTACTTGCGCGATCTCAGCAAAGAATTGTTAGGGGAACAGCAAAGGGTTTTGATACAGGAAAATTCTGCCCTCTGTATACCTCCGCCTATTATTAATGAGGGCTTCCTGGGTAAACATTCCGGACGCAAACTAGATAGTAATACTTGGTTAACTATATAAAAATCCTCCATCACAGTGTCATCCTTGTGTATCAACCTTTACAGCAGTAATTACAGATGACTAACAGTCCCTGCTTCACGAGGCTGAAGATATCAAACATATTTTGTCCACCAACGGGGTAATTAGATGATCAGTTGCGCCTTGAACTCTCTCCTTCGTCACGTTCCTGTCCGATAAAAATAGACTGAACGACAAAACAAACTGCGAGAAGAAAACCCAGTGGTGGAAACATCAGCATGTGTGGTGTTTCTGAATATCAAAGAAGTGAATAAATTTTTCAGTTAGTTTACCACTGTGCACCTCATTCCTGTGAGGGTCTTTGTCCGGAATTGGCCCTGCTCGCTAAGAAACCAGTGCGTTTTAGTGAAAGGAACACACATCGATGCATGAGCTGCACAGTGCAGTTTTGGTTGTGGCTTAAGGAACTGTTTTCACTGCGTAGATATCACTTCCAAACAAAGACCGCTTTCAGCGTTCGTTAACAACGGCCTTATCGGAGGGTTGATGCAGTTAAGCCCAGGTTTGTCGATCGCTCCAACCTTTTCCGCCGTGCGCGCAGTCAACGTTTCTACCTCATAATCACCACCTTCTAGTCTACAATCATCATTTTTAACATGTATCATGTGTTACTTAGTGCGAGTTAATTGACTTCAACCAGTTTTTGTTATTTAGTTTTAATGTAACAGATGACGGTTTCTCCCTTTTCTTGAATTTTGCTACCATTCTGACACATACGACGTGGTCGCTTGGACTGATGTGATGCCCAGCTGACTATTGCTATCATTCCACAAGTAAACAGACCGCAACAACCGGCTGACAAGGATGTAGGCATATTTAACGTGGTTGCTGCGGCGCTTTATGCTGAGCGCACCGACTTCAGTCAAAAAAACCCATAATGCAAAGTGAACATGTCTGTGCTTCCCTTTCGTATGATCCTACAGTGACCAGAAGCAAGCAAAAATGAAAACGATCTGAAAAATCTAAGGCTGTAGACTACAGACCTATGATTAAGAGAACCAGTTTAAAAAAGCTCATTTTTGATCGCCAAACTTTTGGATAAACTGGTCTGCATTAATTTTCAAAGTCGACTGCTGGTTCATAACTTGTCATTTTTAACTGAACATACACAAATATTTCTTGTTGGCAAGATATTGTCACACCGTTACTGTTTCCATTTCATTTTTCATGGTACAAATCAGACTGTCCGTTTATTTTCACAACTAGCTATGGCACTGTATGATTTTTACATTAGAAATATCTTTAGATGAGACCCAACTGTGAAAAGTCAGGGCTTTGGCTGGATTCGAACCAGCGACAGACACACCATGCTTCAACTCGGCAAGGGCTCTACCAGCTGAGCTACGAAGTCACGCCAGGAGTTTGGAAATTTGGTGGATTCCATATGAGACAGTGGGACGGGTGGGTAACCGAGTCCAAATGTGAAATTTCCGAGCTCCTGGCGTGGCTTCGCAGCTCAGCTGGTAGAGCGCTTGCCGCGTTGAGGCATAGTGTTTCTGTCGCTGGTTCGAATCCAGCAGAAGCCCTGACTTTTCACAGTTGGGTCTCATCTAAATTCATAAATCTGCCACAATACTTATTAGAAATATCACCAAGTTTTGCGGAGTCCTCACACACGACCGACGTTCGACTCAACAAGAATGCTGAGTTAATAGCTGACCATCTGTTGACAGCTAGATAAATCGAGCTATTCATTTCAGTCTTCCAACGCTAGATTCCCCTTCTTCAAATTTCTCAGAAGACTTGTCCTGCCAGTCTTCAAACAGGGAACTCACCATTGTCTAACCTTTGCTGGAAAATCATTCAGGGTCTGCGAGTTATAGTGTCCGTAGTTTCTTACTGAGTTTTTCTGATCAAATTTACCGCTAATTTAGCTCGATTCCTCCGTTTATCGTGCAACCGTTATCGTAGAACCAATGCAATCTAACGCAGACAGTTAAGCATTTGAGTGAGCTACCAGCTGAGGTAATACTTTTGATCACGATGTCACAATCACCTGATGGTATTCGATGAAATCGTTCAGTGAGTAGCAGCTGATCTTAACTAGAGTTGTTTTTGTGAGCACTTGACGGGAGATGGGGCGTGCTTTACACAACAGTTTATATTGCACATGTGGTTAGACCGCTTACCAATCTACCTCGGCGATGTGAAGTTTAAATTTTAGGATACCAACAAACTAACAGGTGATTGTTGTGTAAGGATGTTAAAAACCTTGATAGGCTGGTGAAGTAATTAAGATTCCATGACCGACCACCTTTGAGTATGAACACACTTGCTGAGATATCTGTTGAATGCTGCCAGATGACGTACTCAACGAAGAACATTTTAAAACTCATTATGCTGTACATCGAATCAGCACCGAGTATTGGCTAGCGACAATGTTCACATTATCCGGTTCTCCACATTCTAGAATATCACAAATGCATTCAAGTTTCTTGCGTGCATTGTTAAGCCACATGTTTATTATATCACCGAGGTGACAGCCCGGCGGTTTATTCGAGTGTTAATTGGACAGAGTTGCTAACCGCCTTTTGTGCAGGTAATGTTTAGAAATCTATAACCATCACTATTAAGCACTTTTAATAACGTATTATGGATCCTAATTACTTGGTGCTGGTAGATGCGGGATTGCACATTTGATCAAATATAGCAACTTAGTATGCAGAGGGCCTTCAACGTGAGGAAAACACTGCTCATTTTTAGTTATTTTTGAGGTACTCCATGTTTAAGATTCGCCTATAACACAATGTAGCGTAACAGGTACAACCTACTTGCGTCACATCATGAGTTATTTTGAAGTTTTATTGTTTAACAGTACTGGTTTCCTAAACCTTTAAAACTCAACAAAATTTAAACGATAAGCATTCAGGCGAATAAGGTTGCTAACTGTTAGGGTCTGAAGGCGGCAATTCCAAGACAAAATTTGTTATGAAACAAAGTAAACATTGCTGAGAATAGACAAATTGCAGTACAGTTTGGAAATATAAAGATTTGTAATTCTTTTGAAACACTGGGTTCTCTTTAATAACTTTATAAATGCGGAACGAAGACATAGGTTGCGATGTGTTAACATTTCGTTTACTCTCATTAGTCGCAAACGTAAAATATGCGAGTTATATATGACAGACAATTAGAGATGGACAGGGTATGGACACGTATACGGTCACATCACGAATTATGTCATCACCATCACGGCAACCCTATGGGTTACTTCAACCACTTTTGTGCACGTAGCGCCGGTTGATGAGCTCTGATGAGCACGGCTTCGCTAAAGACCAGTAGCTTCGAGTTTTGTTGACGTAACAATATTTGGAATGATCTATTTAGGTCAACCTGGTGACCTGTTATCACAAGGTATCAGGCAATCGACGATGCGGGGCTTCGAGTAGCTGATTCACACCGGATTCACTTATGTCTTCCTTCTGCATTGATGCAATTCTTTTGTTTGTAATTTTTTAAGGACGATGATCAGATTATTTCTACATAATGCGCATACGAATCCGAATACGGAATGGTTTGCTATTCATCTGGTTCAACTCTGTAGGTAGTAGAAAAGTTTACAATTGTTGGCAATCTGTCGGCTGAATGGGCAGACATTCTACTACACATACGTTCGGGAGAACTTGAACACATTACTGAAAATGACTTCGAAACAAGCTTATGTCTTCATATAGATTGAACATCACCCACAATTGTTTGCAGCTGTCGCATTCCCATAGACTTTCCAGTCGGCCCCTTTCGAAAAGAAGCACTAGACTCGGTGGTAAATACGGTTGCCTCATGAACAGCATGTCCGTGGT
>JTDE01001312.1:64202-76143 GCA_014338405.1 Paragonimus skrjabini miyazakii | reverse complement strand
ACCACGGACATGCTGTTCATGAGGCAACCGTATTTACCACCGAGTCTAGTGCTTCTTTTCGAAAGGGGCCGACTGGAAAGTCTATGGGAATGCGACAGCTGCGAACAATTGTGGGTGATGTTCAATCTATATGAAAATCAAAATCCCCTACTACTCACCAGTAAACTTATGTCTGCTTTGTTTATTCATCATCGTGTTAATATGTTCAGTGGCTTTAAAGACACGACGACGGACTGGATGAAAATCAAAAAGGAAACAAAAGGTGTGAATGATTGGATGATGATCAAAAGACTAAAGGTATTAAGTAATTTCTTTGTTAAGCCACAACGAGTTAAAAACCAAAAGAGTTATCGGTTTCGCAACGTTTCGACCCTCTCGGACAGCGTTTATCAAGCGGTTTAAATCAGAAAATTTACAATGTACAAGCTTCAGGCAGTCAACAACTGCCTAATCTGAAGCTTGTACATTGCAAATTTTCTGATTTAAACCGCTTGATGAACGCTGTCCGAGAGGGTCGAAACGTTGCGAAACCGATAACTCTTTTGGTTTTTAACTCGTTGTTGCTTAACCAAGAAATTACTTAATAATGGACATTAGCACAACGCACAATATGTTTTCCCATATCCGTTCCGTTTATGGTTCGGAAGTACTAGACTAAAGGTATGTTGTAAATTATTGCATGATGAAACTACAGAATGCACCTTTGGTTTCACCAAATAATCTTGTCGATCACATCTTGCGATTTGATTAAATATCCAGTCAGGATTATAGGCTACGTCAAGAACTAAACAGTCGATCATTTCTCAGCTTGTTTGAAGAAGCTAGAGGTTACATATGTTCATTCACTTTGAAATGTAGGCGCTAACACGAGCAGCTATTCAGTGGTTTGTTCTGCTTCCGTAAACCGGGAGGTTTTTAAAAGCGGTAAATGAATAAAAATGTGTTTTAATACTACGGCTTCCTTAATGCTCGTCATACTTCTGTTCATTTGCTTTCATTTTTAAGTTAGCCCAACTTGCCTTCTTTCACTTTGTTTTGTCTGCGAGTTATTGTTTTGGATTTTAAAGTTAGACACAAGTTAAAGTGTGGCCGGAACACATCTTGTTCCTCCATTCAGTATCTTCCGACTTTTACATTTGAAAATTACAGAAACACATGTTACTGACAACTGAGCAAACACTGTTGCCGACTACAATTTCCTGAGATTTATCGCCTGTGTGCCGTTTAGTGATTCCGAATAGTTTGTTAAAGTTTACATATACACATATATATATATACACCGATTTTCTCAAGTTTAAGAATCCCCATAAAAGTGTTTGTACGTCCATTTGTTGACATATTCTACAACTAATGTAGACCTTAAGAGAAACAATATTGTGCACATTTATTCGTTTGTTAACCAGTCACCTCGTCCTAATTCTTTTGCAGTTGAAAGCAAGCATAAAGGTATGTCGTACTTTTGACAAAGATGATTTAGCTTTTACCAGTGGTCTGTGAAGTTGAACCACTATAGGGATTATAGGGCTCAAGAAAATCCTCTATCCACTGGAAGTAAAACGATTCCTGATGAATTACGAACACTTCACAGGAAACGTAATCCTCGTCCACAAAATACTCCATACCCCAGATCAATACGCAATACCAGATCTAATAGAACCTAACAAAGACGATGACCTAAGAAATCATTCTCTGAAATCAAATTACGAAATGGACATCCTATTATGCAGACAAATCTGCTTTACAGTTAGTCTTTTCTCACTGAGACGTTGACCTAATCCGTCGCCGGTTCTGAATCGAGTAGAAGCTTTAAGCTTCCGCATGTTTTCTATCCGTCTCCCTCAGTCTCTCACTGGTAATTAAATGTGCTTATTTGACGGTAGCTTGCGTCACTGTTTCATTGTTTGCCGCTGGCATGCTGGCATGACGCCAGCAGCTTTAAGTTACCCTTTACTCACTTCCGTCCGACGTTTTTAAAAGTACTTGCAGACCTTTGAACACACTCGTTCTCCGAACAACACAGAAATGATTATGCACAAACAGAGATCATCCTTTCTTTTTTAACAACTCATTAAATCGTAAAGCTGTACATCAGATGCATGATAAACCATTATTTTATGCTGTGTCAAATGTAGCTGGGTTCACTGTGTAGCCAATTTTCCATATTCGTGAATACATGAAAGCACGGATGGTAGGTAAAACTTAAAATACACAGGAGGTGTTTTGTAGTTTGTACTTGAATGAAGACTTTATTAATTGATAACGGTGTGTCTACTGTTCCCTTTAATCGTCACCGAATACTTAAATGATATAGATAATCTGAAAAAGCGTCCTGGCTCTATGTGAAACTCTACCAGTAGGTATAATCATTGACTGCTTACATACTGTTTTGAATTTTCGAATTATCGATTGGTTTCAGGTGTATTCCAACCAGGAGATTATTTCACGCAATATTCTTGAGAATCTAACTTGTTCAAGTTTAAGAACAGCATACAAGCGCGGAAACATGATAAATTTCGGTGGCGATAACAGTACCAGTGTAAGAGGCAGGCGCTAGATACCCCGAAAGAAAAGTTTTGTCTAGTTACGTAGCTGACCCTCATTTTGTGTGTAGTCGGATTTCGCAATGAAGGAGAATTTACGGACTTGTGACAATGCTAATGATCAAAGGATTTGACACGCACTGATCCAGACAGTACAAAAAATATGAAGGTTAAACATCGTCGTCTAAAGTGATTCTTAGTTTATGAAACATTTGTATATGTTAACTGTACACGTCGGTAGTTGTTAGTTTAACCACATGTTATTTCAATAATTCAGACAGCTTTTCGGAACCGGCGAGATGTGTTGATCTAAGATGCTACATTTAAAAAGGAGTGATAACTTGAAACTTAAGCCCGAGCCTTCAAGTCACCAGTAACTACTGTTTTACGACCCAAGGAAATGCGAGCATCTCTCGTTAATTAGAGCAAAATAGAACTGTACCGTAAAGAAAAGTATCCAAGTGAGCGGGTGGTGTGTCACCTGAAGTCACATTTAAGTTTATTAAACATTGGCGGTGCAGTTTAAGGTACTCTGTTAGTTATTTACGCGTGCAAACCTGCTCACTTTTGGTTTCTTTCACTCGAACTTGTACGACAAGACTGAGGGATTTAACTTTAAATCCTGGCTATAACTTTTCGGGCAGAAGCTCTTATCCGGCATGATCATCGGTCTTATTAGAATCCCACCGTACATTATCTAACTTTATTCAACACCAACATTTTGTGGGCATGTTCACCAGTTGCCTGAATTTCCGGTGAATCATTTCAGTGTGCAAAACATGCGTGAGCATTTCACATATTCATTATTTAAGTCCCTTCCTAAACTTCCTTAAGGGTGCATTAGCAGGTAGTCGGATGAGTGCTGCTTTCAATATTAACTTTGTCTGTATGCCGCCTCGCGAAAGGTGTAAACTGCTGTTAGCGCAAGATGGCCTTAAACGGTTTCTACCTGTCTGGTGGGTTGGTGTATGAAGGACCATATTGAATATATAGATGAATCTGACCTTGTTAAGATGCATTTTCTGACATGTTAAAACAAGAAACCCCCCATAGCACCCCTCCATAGGATACTGCAGTGAGACTTTGTGTCCCTGATACGTTTTGTGTGCTGTTGCTTACCTCGGTCGCGCTTCACTAGGTGAAAACTGTATTGAGACTACCTATTAGCTACTGACGTGTGACTTGTTCACATCTTCCCAAGTGATCTTCTTAGGACTGGTGGCCTGCGGACAAGGGCTTCTATCCGTGAAGCGGGGGGTTGCCGCTTCAAACCTCGCTCGGATTATCTCTACCTGGTTGGTATAAACAAGGACGGAGCTGATCACGCAGCATCGGTTTAAGCTTAATCTCACGATATACAACCTTCAAGTCGGTCATTCAGCTGAAGTTTCGGTGGCTTTAAAAGCCTTTCTATAGTACGATAACGAGAGTGGTATCCTGTTACCACCATAAATGCGGTTCGTTTGACGCACTACCATCGTTTCGTTACATCTGAGTATTTTTAAATCAAAGTAACCACAGAACTGACGATAAGTTCAACACGTTAGTAAAGTCGTTTCTGACAAATCCTATCTTTTGGACGCTCCATATCTACTTTGAAAATAATGTGACAAGTGGATCATCTACTGTGATAAGTTTTATGACGTTCACGCAGAAGGTTAGACTCTACGATTGATTTTGTGTATTAAGACTCATCAAGTAGAAGCAGTTTAAACAAGTTCGTATCGGAAATTTCTCTGTCGCGAAGCAGCACAGTTGACCACCAGACTCTAGGTTGTCAGAATCTGCGGTGTGGATTTGACCCATTCGCTGAGTCCGATGAGATCGAACAGGAACGAAACTGATCGTGGATTGTTGGCTTATAAATGAGCAGGAATAAACGTTTGCTTTCTAACAATTTTGTGTCATTGTGTCTGTAGTCGGTGGTGGCCCATAACCCGAAGTATACTGGATTCATCTAGACGATTGGAGTACCAGAAAAACACATCTTCAGCTTTCCTCAAAACGTAATCGTGAGATAGGCGAAACTTAACCGGTATATAAAAACCATAATGATGAATAGTGATTAGACTTATTTAACGCCTTTGCTATCACACTGTTATCAAACGTTGTCATGTTCATGAAAACAAATTATAATTTATACAGCTAAAGAGACCGGCTTTACTTGATTCTGAACACCTTCGAAAACTAATCCTGAAACCAGGACTTACCAGAATTGGGACTAAAGTCGCCCCCGAAATCGTGTAGGCTAATTTCATCGTACCACAGTTTGGTAGCCTCCCTGCCTGGAAGTAAAAGGAAAAATGACTGAGATGATTGTTAACTATAGCTTTTTAACTGGAGAGTTGTTACAAGGATTCCAAACAATTTCAGTTAGAGTCTACTAGTTCAGTCGGCCCACAATTCAAGGTAAGTTCCCAATGCATATTAGCACTGCGTCCACTTGGACATCATCACCCATACTCTGGCTTAATAAGGTTTATGGAAGCCACAGCGACTAAATGAATTCTACAGTTTGTGGAGACAAGTCTTTGCAAAATTGCTACTGTCTCACCGGCGCACACGATAGTTCTGTAATTTAATCAACCAGTCATTGCGACCAATAGCTGTGGGTCAGATTCATGCAATGAAACGGGAACAATCAAGAAACATTAATTAGGGGTAGTCTGTAACTGTTTGTGGATGCATTCGGATCTTTTATCACACTGTCCCAAGTCACTTGATAGACAGAGAAAAGGAACTATTCACAGCGACTTAATAAAAGATGTTTACACGTTATTGGTTGAGCCAGTAATTTATTTCCTGTACCGTTTACTAATAGAATCGGATCTCTTAGCATTGAAACATGCACACTGAACAGAAATTTAACTAACTGCATGTAGATTCATAGGTTTGATCAATCAGTGTATAAACTACACAATGTAATAGTAGCACTTTGTAGCATCAACTGAGTGGCATGACATGAAACGTCTAAACCAGTTCTTTCTAGTTGAGCTCAGAATAGTTAAAATATTTGGTTCAGATATGCACTAAATTGCATTTTGGTGGGTATATTTTGTGTTCATGATAGATTATTAGCCGACACTTCAGAGTGGAAAAACCTCTCGTAATTTACATCCAGCTGGAAACGAAACATACAGGTTAACAGGAACAAAATTGTTGAGTTAAGGAGCCATGGTTAATAACTGTGAGAATGTATGAAGTCTGAAAGTATAGTGACAAACATTTAAGTCAGGTTTTTCAGTCATTATCATTTTAAACGCTAAATACTAAAGATTGTTTGTACCGCTGAGTTGGACCACTCCAGAAGACATGCGAGTGGCTAAATTTTCTCCGTAATCTTCGCATCCACTGTGCACCAAATTTCCTTTAGCTGCTAATATCTCCGCATATTTCTGAGCCGAATTAGCAAGATCGAGATCACACTGAAGGTTTGGACATCCATGCATAGACCGAAACCTAAAAAAAAATCATCTTACTATATTTGGTAATGACATATCTGGCAGCATAATTTGTCGGACACTTTCTGCCTATGTCAACTTACGCATTGTGTGCTGCGATGGCCTCGTCATTTAGTTGTTTGTCAATCATAATTTGAGCTGTTGAGGGTCAACTGAAGGCCGCTACCAGCTTATATAGATTTTTTTCATATGACTACAGTATCATTTGATAGAACGCGTGATGTTTTGCTGTGCTTCGACATTCCTCACTCATCGATTTTGATGTCATTGGCGGTCTGCATTTCAGGATACGGTAATCAATTCGATTTCAGCCCCATAGTGGCCAAATTATGTGGACTGAGAAAACGAAAGCTTTATGATAAGCTCAACCGTTTGAGAGAATCGCAAACTGATAGTAAAAGTAATAGTAGTAATAATAATACCAGAATGAATACATACAAGTTCTATAAGCTTTGACAGAACTTACCCTTTTGGCCTAGTCGTTTGGTGTGTGACAAATATGAATTAGATTGAACATCATTGGCATTTGTTCACGATATTATCTAAAAGTGAAAAGTAAACCTCAGTCACCGTCCTCACGAAGCGACCATTATGACCATTGCGCTACTGACCTCACGTTAGTCAATAATTCCACATAAAGCCCCAGACGTCCAGTTTGAACTATACTTGAATTTGTCTTTGGTCAACAAACAGAAACAAGCAGTGAATAACGCTTAAGTTGCTCGACAGACACAGTTAATGTCTTGCTAAAACCTGACGTTGAACTTGAGATTAAAGTTGACCTACGCGGAAATTTACTGTAGGTTGGTTCACTTTTTGTTAGAATAAATAATAAGTCTGACGCAAATTTATCTGCAAGATTGACTAACCTCCTTACTAACGGTTCTGCTGACTCCATTCCACGAGCCAACAATCAAAATTTATCGTCGATTTAAAGTCACAAACAGGTATTAACATTCCAGAGCACTATTTATTTACTGATAATTGAAAAAGAATTTAGAGTGAGAATTAGAAGCGTAGGTGCCTTGCACAGCGCGGTAACTTATGCCCAGGACTTTTCGACTTTACTTTTTTATCTTATTGAAGCAAGCATGGAAATGCTTGGCACATATGTCATACGAGCATGGATGGGAGAAAGTAGTCTGAGTGATACGTGGGGCAGCAAGTTCATTGGACGGTAATCAAAAAGAAGAACGGATAGAATCACGCTTGGTCACAGATAGAACAGTCGGTGGATACGGCTTACGAATAGAAGGTCCGATTAGCTACATCGAGTATATCAGGAGTCATACAATGGAACGTTATTTTGTGTCTGCCATTCAAACCAACCAGACTGTTATTGGAAGCGACCTGTTAGAAAACATTGAGGATGTAGATAGCGTGAAATTAGAGAAGTGGTGTACGAAACACGGATTTCGGTACCTAGCTAATCCCAGAAGAGCTCAAATCGGTCAAGTACGTATTCGTGACATGCCATGGTGCGAACATTCGTGGTGTGGTCAGTAGTGGTAGTAGTCAGTAGAGTCACGGGTGATGGTAAGAATGATGGTGGTGGTGATAATGATGACGAACTCTGTACTCGGTCCCCACCAGCGAAGTTCACATAGCTTGGACTCGCAAGATACATATGCACAGTGACCGAATTGCTTCTAGGTCGCCGGCTAGCTGCAGTCAAACCGGAAGATAGAGGCGGAGAAACAGCATTTACAGTGAAAGAATGATTCCACATTAAGCGTACCTCGTTCGATCCATTAAACATGCACTTTTCGTTCCAACACTTGTGGACGAAATCACCGAAAGTATTAAATAACACAGTTGAGAATGGAGACGATGTTGTGATTTAGAGACAATAGCAGGTGGACGATGCTGCGTGGCCTGATACCACATTGAGGCAGATTCGTAAAACACTTGTGCGTCCAAACGTACCTAAGTCCTGAATGATGAGAAGATAAGAGTCATACTATGTAATGAAGTGGGACGGGAGGAAATAAGGTCAGTGTTCTAGGAGATTGTGAAGGACAATTCAGTACTCGACTTCGAACGGTCGCTCAGGTAATTCCTTTGGCCATACAGATTACTATAATCGAATTGTAAAAGACCTTAACATAATCATATCGCCGTTATGTACCACACTGCGAAAAGGCGGGAGTTTCTAATGGACGGCTGAAATGAAAAAGTATTCAACCAACTTAAAGATAAATTGGACGGGCAATAACCGAGGTTAAAAGTATCGGAAATATCACAATTGTTCAAAATATCCACTGTCTGCTGTCAGTGAACAGAGTGTTGGGAGTCGCTCTTAAGCAGAAAGGGGGCGTCATCGGGTTTGTCAGCATGACCTTGATTCTGTATGAGTAGGTGAGTGATAAATGTACTTTCCGATTATCTAGACGCTAGGTGAATGAATATCGTGCTTGTTAAATCAGCGTTTTTGCGTGACAACTGGTTACAGGCCGCTGGAGTGGATCAAGCTGATGAAGGATGCGAAAGGAGGGTCGGCATGCTAGGAACTTCACAAGCAAGAATAAGATTTCGCCGTCAAAACACACGGCCAAAGAAAAAACCAGACGGTAGATTGGTTATCACGAACCAGTATAGACAGTGAGTTTCCCAACCTCTTCCGGAGGATGAGCGGCTTGATTCGGAAGCAGGGCTCAGGAACGCTGATGAAGTCACAGCGTCAAGATCGAGGACTTCAGGGGGGTCGATGATGAGTAGCTTCAGGTAATCACTTTGAGGTCAAACCTGTAAACTGGCGGCATGCAATTTTCCAGCACGTTTACCGGACAAACGAAAGGATGGCGATGAAATACAAAGTGATGACATATTGGCTACTCTAAACCACAGATCTTCTGCAGCAAACAATACAGTAACCGGGAAGGAAAATGGGATACGACGTCTTTTCATGTCCTCACTATCAGGTGATGAAAGGAGACAGTCGAAGAGTGCAGAATTCAACACACCGGATTCCACTTAGTGGGATTTGGGTGCTATAGTCAGTGGACGTTATAGGATATTCCTCGATGACAGTGAAGGTTCAACATTATACAACTCAAATAAACAAGTTTTTGTGTTCATTTCATATACAGCAGAATGTTAAGACTTCGATTTTACATTGTCAACTATTCGCATTTAACTACTTACTCGAGAGAATTTTTAGCATGCAAATGACAAGATAAAATCGAACATTAACTTCTCATATCACACCTTTTCATGCAATCTAAATCAGCAAATAATCGTTGTAACATAACATCTTTCTCTTTTTATTTACAAGCAGCGTGTAACACTGATCAGTGAATGTTTAGAAAGTAAGGAGTCCTGTACCTGCATCGAGAGACCAGGGATTAAGTAAGTGGGAATAAAGTCTCTTTATCCATAGACGAACAGAGTAACAAAATAACAGCCAGATGATTAAAGATTGGTTAGTTTGGAAAGAAGACGACTAAGAACTAGCGATCTAACCGGTATTATTAACTCATCGTGCGTAGGCCTAAACGAGAACAGGTTAAACCCTATCTCAGTGCGTATGGCGGAGGCCGACCGTCACCAGAGAATCAAGAGATTACAATTTTACCAGGTCGGCAACTGTTCGCATGGGAATACATAAAAGGATAAAGTCTATCAGGTGGCAGCTTGAGGCTTTCCTAAGCCCATACAAAAGGACAGAACACCGAATAAGATAGGAAACAAAAAAAAGACATTCCACATGGCTTGAAAGTTAAATCTAAGTAGTACCGATAGGCACCTGGCGGTGACACGGAAGGACAGGGGAATGGCAGCCAGCTGAAAAAGTAGTACGCCTTGCCGGAGAAACTGATTGTCCGTCATTCTCAGGTGTTTTGGTCAACCTTCATCTGGTGGACCATATCAAAAGGAACATTGAGACTCTGATGCCGAACGGTGTGACCCAGACACAGCAAACCTGTCTCTGCTGGCAAATCTAACTATGACACAATGAGGTGCATACAAAGTTTGCCAGCCCGACATAGTTAGCAAATGTGCTGGGATAGGTCAAAACACAGATATCGTCTACTCTGTTTTCATTCGATTGCTTCGTCTGGTCCACAACCTGGCTGCACAGGTTACACTGATGACAAGTTAAACTTACCAGAATTCCTACGAGATGGCTGGGAATAAACAGACTGATAACGCCAACTGAACCAGGCCCCGAGAACGCACTAATTTCGGTCAATTTTTGTGTTGTTCCTGTTAACTTACAGTGGTTTAATTTGCACGTGTGATGACTAATTCGTCCGTTCTGCACATCGAAGAGAGGAATCTGCATGCTGCATGTGGCGGGTTTGATCGGCGTCGTCTCGATCGACCTAGGACATTTTAGCACCGTATTTGGATTATTTAGTTCACTTCATCATTGCGATCTTATGCCATATGCGCTGACTATTGGAGAACGGACATCACTAGTCACAGAGTTGCCACAGGATGTAAGAGTTAGTTTGCATTTACAGCTGGTTGCTCGGTACTTGGAGTTGTATTGAATCGCTATTGCATTTAAATCTTCCTTCGAGTACCACAGCTATTTCGACCGCCAGGCAGTGGCCCATGTGGGAAAGAACACCGTCAACATTATATGATAGCAACAGCAAATTGCTGATAGAACATTCTTCCGACCGTGACTAGTTTAACTGCACCATTTCACTTATACATTTTTCACCTGAACGAATACGGGGTAGTCTTGACGATAGGGATCCGATTAGTTTAAATTGGAATTTGTCATCTGTGACATTGGACAGTATTGAGAAATTTAAGCAATGCAAGGTGCGCTTTATCCTGCTATTACATTAAGAAGAACAATGAACCTCACCATTTTATTGCCTGTCAACAAAATAGCGTCTTCTTCTTAGTTATCCTTCCTAGAAGACGTTTTAAACCAATTCGTCAGTACTAAATAGACAGATTGATTTTAATTCCCGAATCCCGGTTGGTAAATTTTGACTCACTGACGCCAAACGGGTTGCACCACTACCCGGCAGTTGGTGTACTTGGTGATATCAGTAGACCATTTAAACAGTCTATTGGTTAGGGCGAACGTTAGCACGCGAGTTGGCCGGGCTTAGGGATCGTTTGTGCCAACCCGGCACCATACAGCGTGTGCACGCGAGTGTGCATGCACCGTAATGCACTCGTGTGAGCACGTCCTGAACTGAATTGTGACAGTCTAGTTAACTTTATTAGAACTCCATCCTACTGGGGAAGTCATCAGTTCAGTTACCATAACGCAATTCTTAATGTGAGCGTAATTTTTACGCACTCCTTTAGCTGAAAAAATTGCTCACTGTCTGATCATTTCTGAAAAACTTTCCCTTGGTACTAGAAGTTTGTATCGAGAAGCCTGATTTTGTTGTTGAAGAGCTCGCTCACAATTTAACTACGAAAACTAACGGTGCTTTCTCAGTTCCCAGAGGGTTCGTTTCTTCCGCTAATTCATCTACTCCTGGTGGGGCTTAGACGCTATTTTAAATTCTCAACGAATGCGACAATCAAACTTCAGTTCATTTTACGAATTGCAATCAATTTACTGAGTCTGGTGGCCAGATAATATCACCACTCACTAGCGGTTCTGGCGTTCCACTAGTTGAGATCATTCCCCTGTTTTTATTCACACTTAAAATAGCATCCATGCCAGTTCTTGCTAATACTTTTGTTGGCAAATTTGGATAGGTTGCTTGAACTATCATTTCAGGCTGATTCCACAGGTCTGTCTCAACAAATCTATATTTGGTGACAGTTTTTTCAATTTCGAAGGGAATCAGCTGGAGGAATTTTCCAAGCGTCTATTCCTTCAGATATATACTAAACCTCTACTGCGACTTCTTTCCGCTAAATGTTTAGGTATTACAGTGAGTAATTATTTGACATCACTAAGTTACTTGGGTTTCCACCAGTCTGAAAAATTCTCACTTTATATCCAGCGATTAGAAA
>JTDE01001312.1:35513-46596 GCA_014338405.1 Paragonimus skrjabini miyazakii | reverse complement strand
TCGGACCACTCCTCAGTAATCGAAAATATCACCCATTAAATTTGGTGTGGTCGGAGATTTCGACTTGTCTAGGAGGTCCTAATCACGGGATTATCGATTGGAGTTAACAGACAGCAAATGTGGCTCCTATCGAGACGATCTGGCAACCTGATCATAGCTCACAAGCAAAAGTTGTTCAGCGTTCACATATGATAATTCGATCACACATGATGTGAGGCCAGTAGCGCAATAGTCAACACGACTGCTTCACGAAGTCGTGGTTGGAGTTCTAATCCCGGCCGTGGTAAGGATGTGTACTACTGACCAGCTCTAAAGAGAGCGAAACTCAAGTCTAGTGCTTGTTTTCGAAAGGGGCCTACTGGAAGGTTGCGATCAGTTGTGGGTGATGTTCAGCTTGAAGTAAAATTATTAGTTCACCCTTGCGATTAAATGTCCCGGTCGTTCATTTTTTTGAAAAACGTCAGTGAGATGACGGAAAAGATGCATTCATTTTCGAGGGCGAAATACTAGTTCCAGTGCATGAGACTGTTCTGTTATGAGTTGAATTAACTCTTTCCGTATAAAAATCGATGAACCACTCCTCCTCAATATAGAAAAGAAGAGTAACAAATGCAGCCCACAATTCAGTAGGGAAAATTGGAATTAATCTACTTCGTAGTAGTCTTGCAAAATTAACTACCGTTAGTACCCTAGTCAAAACCTGAACCGACCGTGTGCTTTTGTGGCATGAGATTTGAACGAATTACACGGTTGGCAAATTGAACTAGTGGAGCAACCTTCAGAACCTTTGTGCTGAGACTATTTTCATGGCCACTGCGGTGGTAGCGACCGTATAAACGCCTGTACAATTTTATCATAGTAAATGGCTTTTCTTAGAACGTCAGCCGAACTGAGGACGCGTACACCAAAGTTTCGCAATAGACAACTCATTGAATCTCACTGATAAAGGATGATAGCTATTTCACGGGCCGATCTTGTCTATTTAGGATGGCTCAATCATCGAGATTGGGGTTTCACCCCCTTCGTGGGTGGCTGCTGCACACTAGAATGTGGTAACCCTGTTTATGGCTAACGGGCCGGTTTCTTAACACTTATCTGAAACATTGGATTTAAGTATTAAGGTGTCTTGCGGTAAATGACATAAAGTATGACGACGTACGCGACAAAGCTTACACTAAAGCTGCATAGTCATGATGTGATTCGAATAAAGAAGAGGTGACTTCGGCAGGCCAGCCTCCTGATAGCTGTTGAAGAGTGACAGTGCATTGTTTCCTTAGGTGAGTGTGGTTCAAACAGAAGTGTTCAAATAGCAAGACTTACTAATGAGTGGTCAGGGATTCATTCGCTATCAAGTTGGACATCACTCACGTTTGATCGCAGCCTTCACATCCACAGAGACTTGTAAGCCAGCCTCTTTGGAAAAGAAGCACTAGACTTGAGCTTCTCTCTTGCTAGAGCTCATCAGTAGTGCATTCCCTTGCGACGGCCGGGATATGAACTCCGGTTAAGCATACAGGAGACAATCGTGTTTTCTACTATGCCGTTTTACATCATACCAGCACGTTTAATTTATCACATCTAAAGGTTTAACCGGTTTTGCCCATGAGTAGTGATCAGGTGGGAAAAAATCAATCGTACCGTAAACGGTATACAATTGTTCCAATTCATCAAAGGTATAGTTATCCCCGTTATTGACAACAACTCCACTTTTTTATATCCCCACACTTGACACTAAAACCTCTCAGTGATCTGTTGAACAGTCAACCGTGGATCGGTGCAGTTGCGAGTTTAACCAAACCGTCTGATTCTGAAAGCACTTAAGGTTGGACCTGAGGGATATTGGGCGTTGCGGGGTTAAGTTGTTTAGGTCCCACTTCTGCGGAAATTCTAGGCAACAAAGAGAACTCATTTGATTTATTTTTTCCTGTTTAATTTAGGTGCCCCCGTTCGTTCTTTGTTTGGATAAAGTGATTTGCTGACGCAGAGGAGTTGGTGGTAAGCGGAGTACAAAATGCGGCCATATGTGCAAACCTAATGGTTTATAGACGCATTTTCTTCCTCGCTGCCGCGAAACCGCAGTGGACTGGAAAGCAGACGCTCGGCCACGCACAGATATTAAGTACGCCGACTATGAACGTAAAGTTCCGACCAAAATTGGTCTTATACAACACATGAGGCATTCCTCTCTAGTTGAACGCAACCATGGTACACTCAGAGGCGTAAAACTCTCAGAATCTAACTGCTCTCAAGAATCGGGCTCTATTCTTAGTCCCACGGACGAACTGACACTGCGTTGTCCGACTTGAATTGGACTCCATCACAGACCTCAGTCTCATTCCCCAGTTTGTTTGCTCGAGGGTATCCGATCGCGTTTATGTGCATTAGCCAGGTATGTTAGCCATGCTTCAGCTACTAGCGGAACAATACCTCAACGCCGAAGGCAAGGTTTAGTATGGAATCCAAATCATCTGGGCACTATGAGTGGAAACCCGTTTGGTAAAAAAGGCGACAACTAGAATGGAACATCGGGGCCTCCGTACACAACGATGAACTGATAGCAGTCATTTGCGGTCATAATGCAATGGCCTTCAACATGGAACGGGCAATGTCACTGCTGAATATACATGCTTCTCAGTGGTTTCAGCATACTTGGCGACGTAGTCTTGTTGCAACACGAGCCTGTACCATTAGCGAGCGGACACGGTAGATTAATTGTACAAATGTTCAAACAGTGCGTCACCGACGAAGGGAAGCTACAGCCTTTGCAATTTTTTTTTCCCGGGAATCGGAGAGTTGCCTCAAGACAGAAAGCTGCCTCCCAACAGGTTCTGGTCCGACGTATTGTCGGATCAGCCGCACATAGATGAGTGACAATTTTGCAGGGTTTTGCCTCCGGGCTGGTATCTGATAGATTCAACTACAGAAGAAAGATCTCACGATTTGAGATGCATGGATAAGTCTGCTTCAGGTTTGGGCAGGTTGTTGTTCAAGCATCTGAAGCGTATGAAAGTTAGTGCCTTGACAGGACATTTCAGCTTTTCTCTGCTTACCAGAGGGGGTGGTGGTGGCCTGCCTCACTGATGTTGCCCGCACATCATAGTTGTATACCCGGTGAGCAGTGGAACCTCACCCAGTGATCTGAGACCTATTTTCCTAGCTTCAGTGTGGGTACGTTGTTTCTACAAGATGCGCAGCGAGCGTTGAATCACGCGCTCGCAATTGTCTGCTCCCTACTTAGCATTGTTACAACGTGATGGTTGTCTTTAGGCAACCTCATTACTTCATATGCTGCCCCGGAACTCCTACCCAACGTCTTACAGTCTATGTACAACCTTTATCGATGTGTTCAAGGGGTTCGATCCCATTTCAAAGAACTCGACCACCAGATCAGCCATGATACTCAGTGCTTCTTCACCCCTAAAACAGCCCGTTGCTGATGCTAGTCGAAGCACATCAGGCGTTCTGAAATGCTGCGCCCGCCAGTCTCAGCGCCGTGTTCTTCAGTAATCCGTTATCACTTCTGCTACTTATCGTGGCAATGGATACGGTGTCACTTCTACTACAGAGGGGAACGCAACTACCAGTTGCGTAGTTTTGGTGCAGTTTTGCCTATGCTGATGACCAACTCCTTCTGGTGAACAATCCGATATGTCGCTCGGAGAGACCTGCAACCAGACCAAATAACTCGGGAGTGAACGGACCAAAAACCAATATTCGGAAGACGAAGCCCGGAGTAATTCTCGGCATCTATTTGCATAGCACGGCAGCCGTCACTGAGGAATCCATTCAGTCTGGTCCGATACCTATGAACTCACTGAACTACTGCGACACGTTAACCTATCTAGGTATCCAGTTTACCTCGGAAGGTAATTTATCCACTACTTACCGACTGCAACACTGCACGACACTGGATGAAATTACGCAAGTGTCTTTGGAGCTGCAACAGCACGTTTATCTGCTTGGATATTTGATTCTGCAGATAAATCTTCCTCTAGTTCTGAGCCGAATCCACCGCAATGCATATAAAAGTATGGACTGCAAAATCTACTGAACTGTAACGCGTTTTCTTAAAGACTCAGTGGTAAGATACATGCACACTTCAGTTTGCTTCGGTCGACTGTGAATTCCAAGTTCTTCTACTATCATCCCCATTTTCCGCAAAATCTCGTGCAGAAAGATTGTACCCCGGTAAATGTCTAATTATGCAAAGAGTGGTCATGGACGAATCCCTTGGTTTAAATATAAAACACACTAACCTCCCGGTACTTCTTCAAGATGTGTAGTAATGAGCAAGGAAGAAGTTCATGCAGCGTGAACGGACCAGCTTTACCATTCGCTGGAAGGTATTGGCCTTCACGAAGTGGCCGATTCTGCGTTTGTCAATTGATGACTGTTCTGTGGGGACCCCATTGCTTATTTCGCGCTGTACTGTGTGTCAACAGCGGGTTGTTTTAACGAGGACACATATAGCGCGTCGTGACTACTGCGGAGGTTGACTGACTCACGGACGCCATGTGTCTCATTTGGGAATTATTTTAATTCCATGCGCGATCGTCATAACGAGGAGTAGTACGCAATGAACTCTAGAAAGTACACTATTGAGAAAACGGCTTTGTTATCCAAGTGAATGTACGAACGGACAGAATTGGCTTAATCCAATAACGTCAGTCCGAAATGTTTTAATCTGTAGGGCCATTGTGTTTCTAGGGGGCAGAATCAAAGAGAGCCAGTTTTGTCCACACAGGCTGTCTCAGAGTAGCACTTTTCAGCATTGGCAGCTCGTGCACCCTGCACTACCTGCATCAAATTTATATCGAACTTGCACTTAACCAATTGAATAAAGTCAGGTACATCATAGTTATATTATACCATTTGAAATATCTGTTTCCATTTTAGGCACAAGATTTTCCATTACACGCAAAAGCAAATCATTAGAATTTCCACGTTAGAATCCCGGACGTGACGGCAAGAACGCGATTGGTCCAACTAACCGGAAGGGACAACAAATCTTCATTAGAGCACTTCGCATTAGCTACTTTGATAGAGGAAGTGGTACGGGTTATTCGAGGGGTGTCAACGGCTTTGCTTAATGAGAACGGGGTTAGCGGTCAAGGTGGAGCACAGATCATCTGACCCTGTCCCTACTAATTCATCAAACTGCGGACCGTACTGGTTCCTTTGACATGTAAAGGGTTGCGAGTGGTTAGGAGTGTCTGTGGATCTCAGGTCCAATAGGAGTGAGGTGTAGGGTTGTGGCAGACTTCGAATTGTAACATGAGAGTGGACCAGTATGTGAGAACATTTTCATTAGTTCTCTTGTATACATGGCTGACGGATGCGATTACACTCGCATCAATCCCGAAACACGCAGACGCATTATCGAAGCATTCGAAAGGGGCGATGACTGGCTCATAGTTGCCCTTCTGGACGGAATCAAGTGTAATACCACATACATGTGATTTCAGGTGGATTGCATCCGTTATGAAGCCCGGCCTCGCAAAGGACAGAATCAAGATTTTGACAGAATCTGAGATCGATGTGTTGTTGGAGTGGATTTCCATAGACCCAACGGTTACACTGCAAATTTTGAGATTGCGCGTCAAGACTGGGTTTGAGAAGGAGTTATCGACCACAACGATCAGTCGATGCTTGGATGGCCGGTGCATAACTGTCAAGAAACTGTGTCAAGTGCCCGTTGGCATGAACTCAAATGAGAATTTGGAGTTACGGCGACTGTTTGCATATCGACTGATGGAGTGTTATGCAAATTCAAAGACTATTTGGTGAATAGATGAGGCAGCTTTTAATTTGTTCTGTACGAGGTCAACGGGACGTCTACTAAAAGGAACGAGAGCATGCGTTTCTGTAACGAACAACCGAGGCCGTAATTTCCATTTGATGGGAGCTATGACATCAAGTTCGATAGTAGGCTATACGACGAGGCGGGGAGCATACACCAGCAACGATTGCTAGGGCTGGTTACGAACCCTGCTAGAACAGGTGAAGATCGGCACACCCGTGTCAAACATTGTGCTGATATGCGACAACGCACCGTGTCACACTGATCTGGAAAGTGTGTTTACTGAGGAGTTATATAATGGAGGACAACTCTTACGACAGGCACCCTATTCGCCCATGTTGAATCCAATTGAGAATGTTTGGAGCATGATGAAGGCAAGAGTTAAAATCAACTGCAGGTACACAACAAGAGACAATAATAAACGGAGATCCTCAGGGTGTGTAAAGTCAGCAGGAGTGGAGAATGGAGACCCTGGAAAGAGTAGTCATCTCTACTATGTGCGACGTCACCGGGGACCACTGCGCAAGCTTTTTTGGTCATGCTGAACGATGCTGTATGCAGGTGATAAATGGTGAAGCGATGGGATCTCAACCGCAAACGCACATCTCAGTGAACGAAGATTACTCTATCCAGAGCAACCACAAATTGATTTTCCACTTCCAACATTTTGGAAGTTAGCCCTGACTGAACTAATGCTTGGCCTATGAGTGTGCTTAGATTATGTAAGACTTTCGTTTGTTGTCTGTGCGGTTAAGAACAACCGAGCTCTCCTCAGACTTTACGCGCTGGAAATGTCTTTGCGACGGAAAACGCTAAAACAGTGCTTCCCAGGTTTTTAAATTAGCATGACTGATGGGCAAAACTCACCGCAAACAACCAGTTGGTGGCTATTCCCATTCCTCCGTACTGATTTACGAACTCCATCTAGTTTGTGATAAACGGTATTACCAGCTCGTAAATGAGCTATTAAATACAAAAATGTATTACTGTAGTTTTTCCCCAAGTACTATTCACGTGAAGGGATAGTGTATACGTGCGACTAAATGCAACCACTGGGTTCTAGTGACTGCGACCTTGGAGGAATCTAAGATGTGGAGATGCAAATAACAATTACGGAGATCTTATATTAGTTCAGTCGAGCAATGAAATGAAATGATGTGTTTGCATGAGTTATGTGTTATTGATAACATACTGGACTGGTTGACCTGCTCACGCAAGTCACTTTGTGTGGCTATGAAAAAAACGTGACTATTGAACAGAGAATTAAAATCATTACATACTGTAGCAGAGACTTTTCTCTGGAACAGGTATACAGCTCAAACAGACCTAACAACAAGGTGAGGGAAGGAACCGGCCCATGAAAGGCATCAGTGAATATGACGAGTGGCCTCTGATTTCTTCAAATACTGAACGAGGTTGGACTACGTCGATTCTACTGGCTAAATTGTTAATTTATTTGATTGCAATCAGCCCTATCGTGTAAGTATCATGTTGCACTACGACACTCATGTTTTTCTACAGGTACGAGGTAACGACGTCATATGAACTTCGTTCAGTGACACTCCTCACCCCGTGGTTACCAGGTTAGATTGAGAAAGAAGCCTGTGTCATCACCTAGTGTCACTCATTAGATGGTGCCATGGCAACTCGGTCGGATATTTGGTTGACCTCACTTGGAATTTGCATAGAAACTCAACAATAGTCAACCAACCGGACCTGAGGATCAGTTAGAACAGGGCCGGGCTGGCCGTTGTGTGGAAAAGTGACAACTTCGATCGGATTGTCAAGCCAACCCGCTCTATATTTCATTGTGTATAGCTGTGGGAGGCGTCACCATTGAGCGTGGGAATATTTTGAGATACGTAATTTAGCTGCCACCTTCAAACCGTCGACCTGTAATGTTTTCTCCATTAGTCTCAGGTCATATAGGGTTCATAACTAATGGCTTTTGTTGTAACTTGGAATACGGCCTACGAGCGCGTAAACTGACAACGGAATAACGGTTAGTGGAACGGTAGATAACGGAACGATGTTCAACGGTTCTGAACAACGGACTACGAAATATGCATGATTAATACGGATCTTCCCGGCCAACCCAACCACCTGAGGCTAACGGATGAACACACAGAAAAGACTGGCCTCCGAACTTTGTCACTCAATCCGAAGACAACACGGTCACAAACTAGACCACATTCAAAGGGTTTGTGACCAATCAGAAGACAAGGACAGAAGTGGACCAGACAAAGATCCAGACAGTACAGTGATGTCCCAAGTAAAGTACGTGCGTGTGGGCCGGGCGCCAGAACTATGCACAAAGGTTGAGAACGCACGTGATGAGGGACGTGACACATGACCGTGCCGACTATGAAGGTCGGAATTGGGTTCTTCCCCGACAGTTTTATGGGCTGGTTAACATTTACAACATGATACTTACACGAAAGAGCTGATTGTATAGCCTACTATCGAACTTGATGTCATAGCTCCCATCAAATGGAAATTACGGCCTCGGTTGTTCGTTACAGAAACGCATGCTCTCGTTCCTTTTAGTAGACGTCCCGTTGACCTCGTACAGAACAAATTAAAAGCTGCCTCATCTATTCACCAAATAGTCTTTGAATTTGCATAACACTCCATCAGTCGATATGCAAACAGTCGCCGTAACTCCAAATTCTCATTTGAGTTCATGCCAACGGGCACTTGACACAGTTTCTTGACAGTTATGCACCGGCCATCCAAGCATCGACTGATCGTTGTGGTCGATAACTCCTTCTCAAACCCAGTCTTGACGCGCAATCTCAAAATTTGCAGTGTAACCGTTGGGTCTATGGAAATCCACTCCAACAACACATCGATCTCAGATTCTGTCAAAATCTTGATTCTGTCCTTTGCGAGGCCGGGCTTCATAACGGATGCAATCCACCTGAAATCACATGTATGTGGTATTACACTTGATTCCGTCCAGAAGGGCAACTATGAGCCAGTCATCGCCCCTTTCGAATGCTTCGATAATGCGTCTGCGTGTTTCGGGATTGATGCGAGTGTAATCGCATCCGTCAGCCATGTATACAAGAGAACTAATGAAAATGTTCTCACATACTGGTCCACTCTCATGTTACAATTCGAAGTCTGCCACAACCCTACACCTCACTCCTATTGGACCTGAGATCCACAGACACTCCTAACCACTCGCAACCCTTTACATGTCAAAGGAACCAGTACGGTCCGCAGTTTGATGAATTAGTAGGGACAGGGTCAGATGATCTGTGCTCCACCTTGACCGCTAACCCCGTTCTCATTAAGCAAAGCCGTTGACACCCCTCGAATAACCCGTACCACTTCCTCTATCAAAGTAGCTAATGCGAAGTGCTCTAATGAAGATTTGTTGTCCCTTCCGGTTAGTTGGACCAATCGCGTTCTTGCCGTCACGTCCGGGATTCTAACGTGGAAATTCTAATGATTTGCTTTTGCGTGTAATGGAAAATCTTGTGCCTAAAATGGAAACAGATATTTCAAATGGTATAGTAAGGATAATGATTTAACAGTTTAGAAGCAAGGTGTTTTCAAAACGATCATTCGGCTGTTTTAGTGAAAACTGTAGGCCGTTTTTTCATGCATTCCTTATGTTTGTTGTGTACGCCTCAAGCCGCCTGTGTGCCCCAAATTCCTGCTGAGACTCAAGCTGCGTTCTGATTGGTCGCTCCCTCGACGGTCAACGCATGAATCGTCCGCGCACAAGAATTACGCTACAGCTTGTAAACGTGACCATATGGTTTGTTCTTCTGAGTCACGTGTTCGCTCTACCTTTGTTATAGCCTGTAATACTTAATGTTGGTTGCACCCGAATATGTATACAACAGTAATGTACATGTGCTCTACTCAGCAGGCAGTTTTGGTTGGCATACGTCCCTATTGTTGGCCCAAATCAACCTGCTTAACTTTGAACCAACTAGCTGCATCATCAGATGTGGGCTCCACAGTTTTCACTTGATCACATAAACGCTCAAACAGCGTCTCAACGTGAACATAAGAAACATTGAATGGCGGAATACAAAACCTGAGACCTACCGAAAGTGCTTCCATTTCAATTCTGTTTAGTGAACGTGCCGATAAGTTCCTGACATAATAGTCCAGATTAGGAGCAAAAGATGACATAATATCCTCATTGGAAATCAATAATTGCAGCCTCTTACCGTGGGATTTACTGATTTTCTCAAGTACCAAACAGACGAACAGCGTAAACTTAATGCAGCAGAATGGATTAAGATTGTCAAATACGGAGGATAGTTGTTGGTGAGCTGGGCGTAAGCGAGCTAATTTTAAAGCGACGGTTTGTAAGTAAGATTCCGCAAATCTCCGTATTAGGTTTCGGTTGGCTCTTGCACAAAAGTTTAAAATACATCCTCGGATATCTATCACACGATATGCACTGCTTGATAAAGGTCATATTGACACACTCACTTGCTATTTTACATCTCAAACGCACCACATCATTAAGTTTGATCATGGTCATTTTGAGGAGACGAGCACGCAGACATTTAAAACAGTTGTGTCCCCGGATAAATTTAGAACACGCGAGTAGAATTACGTAATGTGTACTCTACAGAGACATTTCGATCGACCGCTTCGGTTACGATACGCGGACTATGATCAATTAGCATACATCAGTTTAAGTAAGTGTACAATGGGAATGAGTCATCAGCTGCAATAGTAATAGCACACAGAACCAGTCACGTTCGAATGGGCCATCATGAGTTAAAAACAAAAGAAAAAACGTTCAAATTCTAGACTGGTCGAGTAAGAAACTAACGGCGCGGACAATATCGGTCTTACAGCAAGGCACGCGGAAGTAAACGGAAGCTAATAGACAGCCTAAGATAAAGCTTAAGACAAGAGAGGGAAATAAATTTATGTAAACGGCACAACCAAAACATTCAACTAATAATAACAACCACTTAACGAATAATATAGTCTCATGACTGTAAACTCCTAACACCATGATAGTGGTAAGTTAAATACCACTTGCTTCTGCACACAAAGTGAGGGTTTGTAACAGTGTATCGCAACGGTCTCAGCAAAAGGTAAGGTATGTTTATTGATTAGGCGATACAACACACGAAAAGCCTTCTCTACTTGAATTACATGTCCCGTTTCATTCAAATGTCGTGTGATAGAAGACTGAGCGGCGCCGGTTTTGTTGTTCGCTAGCCATTTGGGAATGTGCTGCTGAAAATTATCCGTAGGGAGTAAAATATGTCGTAAAACTGCGAATTTATGAGGTACCCG
>JTDE01001312.1:16114-27880 GCA_014338405.1 Paragonimus skrjabini miyazakii | reverse complement strand
TGAACTCGGTTTCTAAATCACCTGTGATCATCTCTTTTCGTGGTATTATATTTCCTTCATCGAGTAACGCTATTCTTCGACTGGGGCTGCCCTCCTACGCAGTCACGGATTTATGTCTACTGACTGTTCTAGGATCCTTAAAAACCTACGACGCATTTATGCGAGGAACCTGGCGTTAAGTGTTACCACCTCGCTGACAGTTGTCTCACTATGGAGGACATTTTTCTGTCCCGATGCGTGAGCCTTAACTGTGACAGCACTTTTGTGCCCTGAAGAACTTTTTGATTTTGTGAGACTGATCGTTCGCCTATTTTCCTTTCATTAATTTTCATGTGTTTTATTTTACATTCTAAAACTGTTCAGTATATACGCCACATATAACTTTTTGTTTGATGACTGACCAATTAACGCCTGCTATCCTTGTGAAAGGAATTGTCAACTGTTGAGTGTCGCTAACCATGCAACGTCTCACATTTGACAGACGGCTTGTTTTCACATTCAATTTTTATTTTTTGTGTCTCTGTTGTTTAATGTTGGTGTCACCGTTTGTTCTTCCTTTGAACAAAGATAAACGATATATGTAGTACCCACGTCAGTTGGGTTGCAGCAGGTGAAAAAGTCCTTACCAGAGAATAAAATCTTACGAAGTAGAAACCTTATGATCTGTCAGGACATTTGAGTGAGAGTTCAGAAGGTTTGCCTGTAAATCTTCATTCGAACAGCCAGTATTTTGATCAACCAAGATTTATTCTAACACTTAGTCGTTTTACGTTCCTGTGTCATACTAACATATCACTAATAAGGGCGTTTAACTGAAACTACCTGTTTAGAGAAGCATGGATTAGTCTGGATGGAAATTTTTGTCTAATTTTTGATAGTATGATTTGTTCACTTATTCAAAGGGAAATTAGATTACTGATTGAAAATATGTGTAGATGCTTGGGGTGGGGTAGGGAAATACTAACTTGTGAAGTTTACCTCACTTCCTTGTAAAACAGTCGCGTGTTGTCGGGACCTTATTGTTGTTTATTGGCCAATATTTGTATACTCAAAAAAAGGTGATGAACGCGTGGCCGCTCGATTATAAATGGTAAACCGTATGCACATCGTAAACGTTGGGGTTGTTGCTTGATTTGTATAATGACAGTTTTAAAATGTTAAGCGTATTGTAATGACAGTTAGGACTACCTACTTGATTTGGCACACGTATCAATCAAAACTTTACATATTTTCCACTATTATCAATTTATTAAACGTTTTATGTACTTTCACTCCAAAATGGACTAATTTATCGTGTCGTCAACTGGAAATACGAAAACGTTATTGAGCTGTAATGAGAGATACGTCGTTTGGGTCAGAATAAAAGGAAGTTAATATTGGTGCGCAGAAGAAAATTCATGCCCCAGCCCTATAATATCCGTTTCTAACAGGTTGGCTCCGTTGCACAGAAAAATTAGCAGCCTTCCTGTGCTAAAATATTTATGATGTGCTGAATGAAATTGTTGATATAATTACATTGTTTGGGGGGTAATGAACGTTCGAGTGGCGATACACTGACGTAGCTAAGGTTACAGTGCAACTGAACTAGGAAATTATGTTTCGTCAGTCCATCACGCAACCGGCAATTACGTGACAAATAGAGTGGCAGCGACGAAACAATTATCTTTTTAAGCGCTTTTACTGCGAAGCAAACCGTCTTATACACCGAGAAAAATTGGGCTTCCAGATAGTTTGACTAAACTGCACTTAAACAAAACACTCATACTGATGGGCAAGTAACACACCTGGTTTCTGAATATTCAAATTTTTCATTCCCCCGATCCGCAAAGACCATTCTGCAAGTCATCTATTATTAATTGCCAGATTATAAATGAAAGTTTTAAGGAAAACAGTTACAAACATTTTCTCGAATACACAATCCAGCTCAGCTCTCAAATTTATTTATCACGTGATTTCAATTCGTAAGTGTTAGATCAGTCAGCGTGCAAAACAGTTTACTCACCAAGACCAGTGACAATGTCAGCGAAAGCGAGGATTATACACCCAACTGACTGTTACCGTGAGTGTTTGTATGAGCCATTAGTACTACCGTAACCGGAAAAGGCGTTCAGCCTGGAAACCATTTAATTTTCAACATCCGTTACAAGCCATGTGAAACTACCCAACTACGAAAACAAACAAAGTTGTACTGCTGACGTGTATTCGTATTCTTAACATCAGTGTGCCGCTAATGTACGTACACGTTTAAAACAGTCGCTCCTAGCTCACGATCTTCTTGGTGTTGAAAACTGCCCCTTAATTTTAGCGTGTTCGACCCGTTCCATTCTACTTAATGGTGACACCATACATTGTATAACTCTATATTCTTTCATTGTGCAAATTTGCTTCTGCAGCCGACTCAAAGAAACATGACCTACCTGGGGGACAGATTTGCTGTTGCTATGACTTCACCACTTTGAAGCAGTATGTTGCTAGTTTTCTATGAAAGTAATATTGATATCACCTTAGGTAATCCAAACGACTACTTGAGACTTGGTTGCATCCGTACGTTTTACTATGACTTACAAAACCAGTTTATCTAACTTGTGTTATCGTGTAACCAGACAGGTAATATGTTCTAAGAACGCAAATTACCTTTTGATGGTTCTGTCTAGATTAACAAACGGAACCGACTGTTTTAATTTTATCCTGCTTTTTATTTCAAAACAAGGGCATATTTTGACAGAACTCACCCTGAAAAATGTTGTTTGAAGGCGTGTATCTACTTTTGCCATATATATAAGTCCAACTGTATCAAGTGTACATCAAGTGTACATGTGGCATGTAATAACGACTGACAAAACAAATGAAACGAAAACGCAGTTCGTATAGTGAAATATAAGGTATTTTATCAGGTTTACGATTAGTATAAATTGAGATACGAGAGGCGCACAATTATCAATAATTCCTGAATTTCAAAGTTTTAGTTATGAAATATTTATAGTTTTTTAATCAATACTGGGAGCCACATAAACATCCGAAGCAGCAGATCTAAAAATGACATGCATGCGGCCTTAATTGCAGTGATGACTTAATCAACCGTTTCAAGTAATCTCACACAACTTTTAGGTGTAAGTTCAACACCCGTTATCATGTCACAACTGAAAGACAAACTTCCATGTTCTACAACCAGCTGTTGTGTGTACTCATTTGTCTGCTCGTGTCGAGCATTATATGTTGGTCGTACTACATGGCGATTGTCTGACAAAATGTGTGTGGTTGAACAGTTGTGTAATTAAAACTGTCTCGAGCGTGATTGTTGATCATCTGACCGACTCTAATCATTTTATCAGCAAAAAGGATTATATTCAGATTGTCTGCCGAGTGTCAAGGAATCGATCAAAAATGATAAGATTCCGAATGTTGACCGTTGCCAAGGCCATTAGTATCCGATTGCGCAACCCTGACCTCTGCACCGAGAAGAAGTTCGTGCAGACACTTAGTCTTCCCTGGGTCACAATCAATCAGGCCCACGGTTTGAAACGAAGACCGCACAAATGATATCAATGTGGTCATAGATAATTCGTTTGGCCCTATCTTGAGGGAAATAAACATCCCAGTACGCGTTTAGGGCTTAGTGGTGACGAACAAGGAGGAAGCCCATGTGGCATGGATGGATGAACTCTAACATTCGCTTGATGGCCGTGGTCATCATCATCATCATCATCATCATCATCATCATCATCATCATGAGGCAGACCGAAAACCTACTGTCGGTCGGGCAGCGGCTCACCTCATCAATGTCGTTGAATTGCTCATGAGAATACGTGGTTGGTCTGCCAACGAGCATGCATCCATCACATCCCCAAAATATGTTGGGAAATTGTTTTTGCAAACGATTTGTTCCGGTGACTGCTAGCAAAGTGGTGGACCGCTGTTTCGACCTAGTTGTATCTCAACAGCACCAAGCACGCAGAGAATCTTACCTATTATCCGTGGAATCGTGGTAGATTTTAGTCTTAGCACGGCCACCGACAACTGCATATTGGGAACGGTCAAGGCATACTGTTCATGCTTGTGATGAATTTGCAGGAGTAACTCAGCTATAGGTGAAAAAAGCCATCTGTTTCTCTATATGTATCAGGAGAAACGTCAGTTGAACTTTGGATAAATTTCCCGCATACCAGTTGAGCTTCCTTAGTAAAGGTTGGTATACGGTACACCACCGAACATTTTTAGGTGCGGATTATTGACGAGGTAACGCATAAATCTATTAAACTAGTTGAGCTGTCAACATCTCAATTTTATGGCCTACCGAAGATGCACACGTCTCGGATGTGGTTAAGGTCAGCGTTGGCAATGACAAATTCTCCATACCACGAGTTGGCACGCTGGACAGTCGCTAGTCTAGCTGCACTGAAACAAAAACTCATGCATATTGCATTAAAGATTCTTTTGAATTGTTCTGGTACTAAGACAACCTCAATCTGGCTAATGAACTGATGTGACCTGTAGACGTTTAGTCACTGTTCACTAGTGTCCGCCTGTACGAAACGCTGAATTATATTTGTGAGCTGGTCTAAGTGAATCACGTTGCATTGTCGCTCCAGACTGATAAACTGAGGGAAACTGCTGCTCTTCACTGAAAATGTCAGCTTTCGTTTTCTCAGGTAGTCCTACCATCAAGCAGATAGAGCAGTCGTGGGAGGTCCAATAGGTCCAATCTTAGCAGACTTTTCACTGTTAAGAATTAAACAAGAAGAGATATCAGGCTTGCTATATTAGAAGCGTTACATCAATGACATTAGTATTTAGCTGACCTAGGCAGGCAATAGATACTCTGACACAACGTTTAAATAGTTGTTATTCTAACCTGAAGGTTACGAGTGAATTTAAAACCAGCAGCTGTCTACATTCTCTAAACGTACTCATTATTCGCGGAGAAGGTGATTTGACTAGAAGAGTTGTCTGTAAGAAAACCACTTAGCCTGGTCGGTACTTAAACGTAAGCAGCTTCACACCGGCCCAACGTGAGTGAACGGTTAGTACGCCGTTCATGTAAGCAAGGCAAGTTACCCACGACAGTCTTGGTCTCTTCTGTTTTAGAATAAAATGGTGACACAAAACGTTCACAGAAAAGCACAGTAAACAAAAAGCGTCCAGTGAGGTGACCATTGTAGAAGAACGGATGGTCTGCGTAGAGCTGCATTTTAAGGGTGATTACATCATGTATCAAGCAGTACACCGACTGAAAAAGTTGACGAAACACATATCTAATGCAGCAAAACTCAGGGTAGACATTCGAACTCGCCTTCAATCAGAGAGGACCAGCATATCGGCGCCACCTCACACTGTGGTTGCCAATTTATATATAACTGCTTAGAACGCCATACAGACAGAACCAGGAGATGTTTGATCTCCAAACTGAATGAGCGTTTGCCTAAATGGGTGCAGAATTCCATGTTATCGGAGAACGGTAGTGTTGCTCAAGCACGTGACAGCCAGTTTCATCAGTCGTTAGGTGCTTCCTGACTACCGGTCACGCTATCAAACCAGCTTATGTATTCAAAATCCCGTTAGGCCACTTCACTCCAAGATTCTTGCAGTTTGCTGAATCGGTCGCAACCAGTCGCTTCAAGTCAACTCTCTGTGTTCAGAAACAGTCGTCTGCTAACCTGACCCATCCCTGGACTTAGTGACCCATCCTAGTTGGATGATTAAGTATCCACCACCCTACCTGTTTGCTAGGAAAACCAACCCATGTCATTGTAAATTTGCTACTGATGAGTCATTGCGAAAAGTTTGCACCTACTATTTTTCTTGTTCGAACTGCTTAGCTTAGACTTCCGAAGGAAGCCAACTTTTTAAGTTTCCAGCTACTACACTACTGACCAAAGGCAATACAAATTTAATACAACAATCAGCAAACACTTTCTATATATCATTAGGTACGTCTGATTCGAACAAGCCAATAAGATAGTAGGTGAAACAAATTTGCACGGAGAATGATCATGTCAATCAGTTCGATTCACAGTATTACTTTAAGTTCTGTTATTTTGGTCCACTTCGCCTTCAGAGTTTGAGACGTACAGAAACCCAGTAATCAAAACACACCGTATGCCAAAGATCAAAAATACTAAGCACGACGGGTTGATATACTTGGTTTCCGCGCGTTACTGATGGTTAGGGTACTCAGATGCAATCTCATTGAGGCCAGGGACAGGTTTCGCTGGAATCAAGAAGTCATATTCAGATGAGAACATCCAGTGGTGGATTGATAATCAAAGGTGTTTTTTTGCCTATTTGTCTGGAGATCAACATAATCACAGGACGCTCATCAGTGGGCAAGAATAATAAAGCAGGAGTGAAAAAGAATTATGGCTAACAAGCAGGTGGCAGCATGTCTAACCACCGGAGTCTCCACGTTTAGTGAATATCGGCCCGTAAGTTGATCGACGCTTAAAGCACCTGAATGCAGCGACGCAGCGTGGCCACTGTAGTGGATCTAAACGTTATATACAATTCAAGTGTGAATACGAGATCAAAGGGTAACGAAAATGAAGGCAATTGATTCATAATAGGTCGTTAAGGTACAGACGAACTTTTTGGGGTTATTTTGCAACAAATCAGCCGATGGTTTGAGCATGTCAGAGCAATTGGGGATGAACCGA
Organism: Paragonimus skrjabini miyazakii; assembly: GCA_014338405.1. NCBI lineage: Eukaryota > Metazoa > Platyhelminthes > Trematoda > Plagiorchiida > Troglotrematidae > Paragonimus > Paragonimus skrjabini miyazakii. The sequence goes on along the minus strand of JTDE01001312.1, from coordinate 21,230 downwards.
CAATAGTTATTGACAATCCTCAAAAATCGACGGAGGCTTTTTATAGACTGAGGCAATGGATAATCCGAAATGGCATTGGTTTTCTCCGGTAGCGGTTTGATGCCGTCTTTGTCGATGCGATGACCGATAAAGTCAATGGAAGAGGCACCGAAGACGCATTTGGTTGTGTTGATGGTGACTCCGTAGTGGTTTAAACGCTCAAAGACAGATTTCAAGCGAGATAGATGCTCCTGCTCGTTGTTGCTGGCAACCAGTATGTCATCACTGTAGACGAACAGAAAGTCTAGTCCGTGTAGGACTTGGTTAATGAAGCGTTGAAAGGTTTGGGCGGCGTTCCTGAGGCCAAAGGGCATACGAACAAATTCAAACAGGCCAAATGTAGTTGTGATCGCTGTTTTAACGACGTTGTCTGGGGCCACAGGAATCTGGTAATATGTCTTGACCAAATCTAATTTGGAAAAGATATCTTTTTCAGAAAGGCCAAAGGAAAAGTCATGAATATGCGAGATATAATAGCGATCCGGCGCAACTGCGGTGTTCAACGCTCGATAGTCGCCACATGATCTGTAGTATCCCGCCGTCTTTTTGGGGACCATGTGCAAAGGCGATGACCACGGGCTGTTTGAAGGACGAATGATTCCGAGCCGCATTTCCGAAAATTCCACTTTGGCGATCTTCAGTTTCTCTGAAGGCAGCCGGCGTGGACGCGCGAATCTGGGTTGTCCCTTAGTGATGATGTGAAGAACAACGTCATGTTTCGACGTCGTGGTATTAGTTGATAGATTCCGGGAAATAGTTTCAGCAGCACCGTATACTGGTTGGCCTCCGGTAAAGCCGTTCGAAGTCTAATCGAATTGATGGTAGTGGCTTCACCTTGAACGCACAAAGTAGTGGTGCTGTCTATCAGTTTCCGGCGGCTGAGGTCAACAGCCAAACCGTACTTCGTGAGGAAATCGACGTCGATGATTGGGTGTTTGACGTCAGCAATGATAAAAATCTAGGGGAAATTTTGGTGCAGTCCAAGGTCAATGGTCAAGAGATGTTGGCCGTAGGTCGCGATTTTAGAATTGTTGGCCGCCTGTAGAGTGTAATCGGCGGATTTGAGATCGCGTTCAATTTTACCTGGGAATATAACGCTGACCTCTGCACCGGTGTCGATGAGAAAGCGAAGTCCAGTACAGTTGCCGTGGACATAAAGCAGGTGGCTGTTGATTTGGCCAGCAGCAGCCGTCGTCATTACTGACTGGCTAAGTCGTTTCCCTGATTTCCATTTCCCTTAGTGAGCGGACTGGTGTATGCACATGGCTGCGGACATTTGCGAGCGCTGTCACCGAAACGTCTGTGGTAATAACAGATGTTGGAGGTTTGGGATTTAGAAGCGGGAGGTCGTGAGCAAGATCGGGGTCGAGTGCGCGAGAAGTGACGATGTCAGCGGGCAACTGTGTAGCCACGTAAGAGAACATGGTGGCCTGAGAAGTAATCTTACGAAAGCAGAAAAATGTTTCTATATGAATGAACCAAACGCGGGGGTTGGAAATACCAAACGCAGGTAATTTAAGATTAATAGCGTTTTCGGAAAGTAAACTAGCGTCGAAATTAGAAATCATTGCAAAATACTGGAAGTTCTGAGCTTATCGGTTACGGAATCAAAAAAAGAGAGTTGTACAATATGCAAATGTAAAAATACAGGCTCATCAATTTATGTAGTGGATCTAAACGTTATATACAATTCAAGTGTGAATACGAGATCAAAAGGGTGACGAAAATGAAGGCAATTGACTCACAGTAGTTCGTTAAGATGCGTTGGTCTAGAATTCCACTACACTGAATGCAGTATCCAATGGATACAATATGTCCTGTTGTTCTTTAGTAATTTCCGAGGCCACAACGGAGATAATTCCGATGACCGATATATAAGAAAATTTGCCGCAATAGACGGTTGATTCCGTCAATTTCTAACTCTCCAAAAATCTGTTTACTAGCGACGCTGAACACAGAGAGAACGCAAGACTCGCGACCCGAGAAATGTTTTGTATTTATTGATTAATTCGATTGGCTTGGTTTAAGCGTGGGCTGTACATGTGAAATTGCGGACAGTGAAAAGTGTGAATAATACTGAGAATTATGAAGTAGAAAATACTGTACAAAACGCTACACCACCCTATTTGTCTAGCAGGCATACATCCTTATAACAGCAATCTATCAGTGAATTTATCAGGGCTCTGGTACTATTGCTGCTTATGAAGGACACGTTACTCACCCTAGACCCATACATGTGTATTAGTGTTGTGTAGTATAATTCACTGATCACGATCGGATGCTTGAGCTAGGGGACTGAGGCGAATCAACTGATCTAAATCGGAGTAAAATACTGGAACTCTGTTCTGAGCGTCACCATCGGTCCCATCAATCAGACTGTTATACGCCTCAATGTGACTAAGATGTAGTGGTAGCTGAAACCGATGATTGGCTCCAGTAGACAGAGAATGGACAAAGTTAGATACATCTACCAACGACTCAGTGACAGAGCGACCGAAGAGCGATGTTCAGTGATTAATATGATCGAACACATCAGTAACATTTGAAAACCAGCCAAAACATGAGAAACGGCCAGGAATCACCGCCGCACCAGTGCATCGAAAGTCAGCATGACAAACACCAGAAAAATGTGGCCTAATCTGATCAAACAAGCGCTCCGGCAACATTAATAGACATACTGGATGATAAATAAATTTGTGTTTATGAGTAAACCTGACTTCCATTAAAGTGGATTTTGAACGGAGCCCAGCCTTTGCTTCGAATCCGCGGGTCATTTAGCATATAATGTGTTGAAAATCACGGCCTCCCGGAACGAAAGCAAAAACCAGTCTTCATGGCACAAAGCAAATCTCGGTTTGTTGAGTTTCTATTGGTTATTTTATAGACAAAACGTATCAGTAAAATGAAGAAATACAATTGGTGCTGTCGCTTCAGCTTTCCCATTGGTCGGCTCCACTTCGCTAGTAGCTCGTTTGTTTTAACACGTGACGCACCTAAACAACTTGTTTTTAATCCGACACTCGTTATAACAAAATCCGATGCTGGAGCAGCGTGCCATCCTGATTGGTTCCCACGCTGACATACCAGTCTGCTCGCATTGTCGACACTGACTGGCCCTAGTCTTCTGCGAATCTCTGGTTGACTTCGTATCGATGTGTTTGTCCAATCAAAACCCTTTACATCCTTCCTTTTTTCGTAACATAATTCACTCCTAGTTCGTGATAATCCTTGTTTCTCTTTGAGTAGGTGCTCTTCATTCGGTGGTACTCGTTTTATCAAATGCACTCGATTCCTTCTCTTCAATATTCCTCCGGAATCCACTTCGAAGGACCAGTAACCGCAGTACCTCACCACCATTCCTTCCATCCATCGCTGTGGGTTTTCTGGAACGCACTGTACCATACCTTGTCGCCCACCTGCAGAACCGGTAGGTCGCGGGCTCCTTTGTCGTGGTATCGCTTTCGGGTTAGCGTTCGTCTCCTCAGCTCGTCGTGCACTTCGGTTTCGTTCGGTGATTGGGGTTTTAACAGTTCCCCTATTATCGGCAGATGCGTGCGTGTTCTTCTCTCCAACATTCTTTGAGCTGACCTGTGGGCCATAGTTTCAGTAGGAGTATTCCGTTTCTCCAGTAACATTAAGTATGGATCAGTTCCAGATAATTGTGCCGGTCGCTTTGCCATTTTGACCGCTGCTTCGGCTTTACCATTCGGTTGACTGTACGATGGACTGCTTGTACGGTGCTGGAATCCTCACTTTTCAGCAAACTTTCTAAAATCCGTGCCAGTGAACTTTAGTCCGTTGTCTGAAAAGAAGATCTCAGGTATTCCATAGCGCACAAATTGGGCTCGCAGTTTGTTAACGACCGCGCTGGAAGTAGTGGAACTCAGCCATTCTAATTCGTAGAAATCGCTGAAATGATTTGTTGTGACTAAGTATTGCTTACTGTTAAATGCAAAGATGTCCGCCGATAATAGCTGCCAGGGTCTTTGAGGGATTTGACGCATCAGCATCGTTTCTTTGGTTTGCTTCGGGTCAATAGTCCGACACGCATTACAGCTCTGTATGTAGTCCCTTATGGAACTCGACATCTGAGGCCAATAGAAAAGCTCCTTTGCCCTCTGGATAGAGCTGTTCATCCCCGTAAGTGCCAAATGAACATGCTCCAACATCTTCCGCTGAAATGTTCTCGGAAATGCGATTCTTTCTCCTTTGAATATCAAATCGTCATCCTGGATAAGTTGATCACGGTCACTAAAGAAGACTGCTAGTTCCTCTGGCAAACTTTTCTTATCGTGTGGCCACCCGTTTTAATTGTTTCAGTGAGACGTTGTAACGTAGCGTCCTGTGCCATTGCTTCTTGTAGGTCGGTTATTACGGCGGTTTCCGTCATAGTGTAATCCATAGCCGCAATAGTGTCAAAATAAAGCTCTTCGCAGGAGGAATCTTTACCACAAGCTCTGGACAAGATGTCAGCTATGTGCATCTGAGTCCCCGGCTGATAGATCAATTTGACATCATATTTCTGCATTCTGATTAACATTCTTTGTAGCCTTCTTGGTGCAGCGGATAACGGTTTCCTCACGATTGAAACTAGCGGTTTGTGGTCGGTATGAACTAATGTTTTCCGACCAAACGTATACGTGCTATAACGTTCTAGGGCGAAGATCACTGCCAGCATTTCCTTTTCAATTTGCGCGTAGTTTCGCTCAGCGGGCGAAAGACTCCTGCTTCAGTAGGATTGCAAAGGCACGAGTTGCATTTGCCAAACTGTGTCATCTGTGGCGTCTAAAAAACGTCCGATTGTCGCTGAAAGAAAGGGTATATAATGCCTGTGTGCGTTCCATTTTGCTCTATGGTTCGGAAACGTGGCCTGTTCACAAAGAACATATCAACAGGCTTGCTGTGCTTGACCATCGTTGTCTCCGCCAATTGGCCCATATTAAATGGACTGATCGCGTAAGCAATATGGCAGTTCACCGGCGCGTATTCCGGAAGGCACATGATGCGCGATCAATTGGTCAATTAATCACGGTACACAGCTTGCGATGGTTTAGTCACGTACTCCGTATGTCATCTG
>JTDE01001311.1:134983-152720 GCA_014338405.1 Paragonimus skrjabini miyazakii | reverse complement strand
GGTAAACCACAATAGTTTGCATTCGTGTGAGATGATCGCCAATTAGTTATGTGCACCTGTCAGATGGAGATGTGTGTGTGTGTGCGTGCACGGATTCACAGACTGATTGTTTCCACATAACCTCGGATAGTTTGAAAGTGATTCCCACAGTTATCATACATATAATTCATTCACTTTGCAACAATTAATCCGCGTGACAGAAGTGGTGTCATTTTAATGAGACGTGGATTGAGTTTCGCCTTCAAATGTTGATGAGCCCTGAAGTATATGTTGCAGTCGAGTATAGAACAGCATTACAATATAGTAAACTGGAGGATGCCTAATTTTCTGACGAATTCTGTGTGTCTCCTGGAGAAAACGGGATTTCACTGGTCATATTATAATCAGATCTTTACTGTGAAACATAGTGCAACAGACTGGTAGCAGTATTTGCGTCCAATACAAACAACAATCGCACATATTTTGTATCAGATTGACCGATTGTTTCAAGAATTTGTAATGACCTACCTCAAACTGAAGCTGCATGATCGAGTTCACTGTGGTTCTGGCTGATCAGCCGAGGACGGTCTGAGTGAATTAGATCTGACAGCTGCATCACGCGAATAGTTTTCACTGACACGGCTAACCACAAGAATAATTGCATTCAACAATGCCATCTCGGAATGACGACAGAGTTCAAGATGACCACACACTTACTCATCGTTACCGCCCTCTGGAGCAGATTTATTCACATTGCCACGAAAGCACGAGTTTCATAGATATGAATCCCTGATGACCGTGTTGCCCACATGTTGTTTAGTTGGGTAGTGTATGCGGGATATGGCATCCAGTCAGTCCACGATGTTGGAGATATGCTCGTTTCATGTGGAGTTCAATTGATTGAATAAAGTATCGTATTCTGTACAAATTTACCAGGAGATTGTCAGTAGGTGGCAAGTACACGTGCACAAAAGTACAGTCAATCCAGAGCAATGGGGTAACTCTTTATTTCGTGTCGTATTGTAGTCGGCCATCTGATACAACATAACTCTGACCGTTTACAGATATGCAGTTTGTGAGTGTGCATGATCTGTGCGCGTTCATTGTTAGAAATCTCAGTCGAGGTGTGAACCTAAATGCAGGGAATCACAGAATTCTTACTCAATTCAGAACTAGTAGCACCTCTGACTGGATGTTATGTTAGAGTTAGACAGGTTTATGGAGGATTGTGATAGATGGAAGATGGAGAAAAGCCTTCTGCACTTTGTTTTCATAATGATGTGCGGCATAAATTGTGAGTTTATTTAGTGGGAAACTGACAATAGTTATTATGTGATGGTGACAGATGAACATCGTGTGTTCTGATATGACGTGCTTAAGAAGTTGTGTTCTTGTAATCTCTTGTATTTTGGCAAGTTAGTTCGGTACGACAACGTTGCACTCGTGTTCACCAATGAGCACACATGATGAGTGACTGTAACGGTTCCTGTCTGTTTTGTGTTCTCACTCATTTCAATAAAATTAACTACAAACTCACTCATCCATCAATCTCTAACAATGTTTACGAGACTGATAGATATAGAAGACTTTTGTTGCATTATCCATGTGGATGTTACAAACGCTTGCCCCGAAATTAACTTGATAAGACAAACTGGTAATGGTATATTACAAGATCTTTGTTCCAACTGATTTCGCTGCATCACATCAAGTACATACTGTAGAAATGAAAATTACAAAATATGCCGAACATTTTCGCTTATGGAGGGTGTTTTCTGTCTAGATATGGCGAAAACAAGAAATCCATTAACACTACCGAAGTATTGCTGGTTTGTTAAACAATTCATTTTATATGCACAATGGCGACTTTAATCCGTTAATAACAATTGCCTTGGCATAATGAAGTGAGCGTTTATTCCGGTACTTGAAGATGACTGAGAATGCCGACGGATTGCCCGTCTCGTGATTTGCCCCGAGGACATGATGCACAGTATGGATGTAGTTAAATCTAGTCGCATATTCAGATGATTAGGAGAGGTATGTGGTATTCTTTTTGATCACTGTCGCACACAAGTTAATACGGGATATAGTTATGTGGTAGTTCCGTCATTCAGCAAACTAAGGAAGGTGTCTATCAATATAATATGGTACCTGCCCGTCAGTTCCCTACAACTGGGAATACATCCAACTCAGTAGAACAGGAGTAGCACTTGAACTAAACAACCAAGAAGTCCGTGCCAAACTGACCGAGATTTCCCGTAGCAAAACTGGAGATACGTCAGACGAGGTTGGGATGCGGTTTCTGGTCTTTGACCATACAGCAGCAACTATTCACAGATCATAGTGCCAGTGTTGGACAACTCTCTGGTTTCCAGAAAAACACTCATGGTTTGCAGTGCTTGAGGTGTTGCAAAGATTTATTGAATTGTATTCAGAAGCCGATCCTGTGTTATTAGTAACACTTTTATAAACACTGATTCTACTCATGAATTAGGTTATAATTTGAATTGAAATGTTTGTCTCGTCAGATTCTTCGACTGATATGAATTTGAACTGTCCTCAAACGCATATCTTCGCTTTGCAGATACCTCATGAAACTTGAGACACAAACCCATTGGTACGTGTGACAATTTGCTCCGAATCCGAAGGATACATTTGTCTGACATTCATATTTGATTATCCTGTCACTATTGTGACATTTGGGTGCGTTCTGTTAACAGTAGGGAATTCAATGATGCATGAAGTTACCGGATAACTAATCTGGGTTATTAATGTCACACATTACGTCTTGGTAATTCGTTTCAGTCTGGTTAGTTGTTGCAGCGTGACGATTTGAAGTAGGCGTGTATTGTTTAATACTTGGCAGCACAAATGAGAATTAAATGATGTCTGTCTTGATCATCTCAGTTTGGTGGACCATTCTTTAGACCTGTGAAGGAAATGTTTTTATTAAGCGACTTTGCAATCTCCGAAATAATTCTACGACAACTCACATTGTTAACATATACTTGTAAGTTTTTAACTCAAGATGTCCACTTTTTGCATACGTATGTAAAACACAATACTTGAAACGCATGTTTCCAACCAAACGATGCGCATCTGATATCATTGCTGTGTATATTTTCTCCATCTTAAGCAAGTTTCGCGTAACTTATCGATTAAACAACACACAATCCCTGTAACTGGTATTCCACTGATGATGTTGATGAATTCTAACCTAATTTCTACGAATATGTTATAATCTGCCGCAAACTCCGTTGAGAATAGTGAAAGTGTGAAGAGGAATGAGAAAGAAAATTGTATCTAACTTTCTCTAATACCTTCATAAGCGTTTTGTGCTGGACATAACTTTGAGCTTCTTGCCAGGTATTGAATAACAGCAGCAATCGTTTTGACTGGCAACAAGTTTACTATCTTGATTGAACTACACATTAATACCTACATCCAAGATGATCACCAAATTGCCATTGTAATCCACGCAGTCAGAATAATTGTTCGGTTTGAATGTTGGACAGTTTACGATCTAAGCCAGTAAGTAGAACAGAAAATTTTCCTAGATTGTGCCACCATAGGCAATCGCCGTGTTTGACTACCGGCTTCTCTTCCATTGAGATCGATCGACGGACACCACTTGACACTTCCTTGTTGGACGCCCAGTAAAATTTGGATCTCCTAGGGGATCATAATTTACTTTCAACCCGAGTCGCGTGTAGCCCAACAAAGAAGTAAACAAAACGACTTATACATTTCCAATGATGTAGCTGAAGTACGCGAAGAATCCGGATGCTCCTTGCCCACTCCGATCCTTCTATGGGGCACAGTTAGCTACGTTCAGAAGTATCGGCATACGGGTGGCGACAGAATTGATGTCGAAATTGTTGACCGGGAAGTCAGAATCATTAGGGATTTGTGACAATCACATCGCAGTAGAAAGATGATACAGGTATATTTACATTATACCTGCTTTCATCCGTCGTAAATGCAAAACCTTCATACTCTTTACAACAGACAGACAATAGTTGACATATAATGGACAGACTTCCAAAACAGGTTATAGGTCATCAACACCACAGTGGATCGGCGGGCTAACGTGACTGCTTTCCGCACCCAACGCCGACTGTTGAGTTCGAAACCAGTGATTGACTCTGATTACGTGACAGTATTTTGGATAAACTAAATGAGTGGGTTTGTTGGTCCGTCGTCACCGGATGTCTATCAATGGGTGACGTAGGATTACGTGCAACGAGATGATCGTGTTTGGACTGTTGTTTCATTACTAGCGGTGATCAGTATGCGACCTGTTCTGCTACCCACCTGTATACCTGTTGATCTCTCCTGTGTACGTAAACCTCACTGCAAATTCAGATGAACTGATGGACAAAGTGGGAGAGAGAATGCTTTAAGTTTGTGCGCTTGTGGTTTTGTAAGACTGGATTTTGTCTACTTAAGCTAGCATACAGGGATAACCGTGCTATTACATAGGTACAATCATATGGTGAATTTCATTTTGTATCTCAGATTATTCGCCAGATGATCCCCATTGATCTGCATATACAGAAACATATCCTTGTTTGGAACCGCTTCATCTGACCAGCTGTTCTCCTTCAACTGTTTGTGGACGTCAGTGTTGCTTCCACGGGAGCCATTGTGCGTCATGTGTAGGCTAACTACGCAACACTATCAATTGGTGAGATCGTAAGAGGTCATCTTCGTCACAAGTACAAATTGAAATGATGCGTTTGCACGTTTATATCAGAATCGGTCATGGAGTGGCTGGTGGTTCATAGTAATCGCGACACCCTCAGAAGCTACTGAATTTCGATTGTCTTTCATGCAACCGGTATTACGCATTCCGTCGCTCAACACCTAAAACTGAACGTAACTTACCTGCTAATTTCCCAGACTGGTGCCAACCAATTTTTGCACATTATTAATGAGCAATTGCGATATATGAGACAAAACTAGGCTGAGGCGAGTGAGACATACTGTTTGCAATTTCATTTTCGTATACTAACATATGTACTGTACAATTTTGAAACTGATTTCCTAGTCAACAACGCAAAGTAGTGTCGATTCGAGCATCTTGTATGTTTTTGTTAGATTCCAAGTATTCTGATGGTTTTAATTGTGGTCATTTTACATGAACGATATGCCGCATGCCTGTTTGATTGTCACTTTTGGTTTTTGTGCCCTTTATCCCAGTCACTCAGATGTACTCCTCTGTAGACCGGATCCACTGCGCTCTTTATTTGTTCCTAGATATATTTGCCCGTCATTGTAAGTACTCACTCCCCATGCGTCACGATTGCCGATGCAGTTAAACCATGTAGACATTGAGGAGCGCTCCAACCGCCAGTTTGGTCGATAGAAATCTGAAATATTACCACAGACTTACTTCGTTACTATACAGTCAATTACCCGCCCATCCAATAAATATGCTTTTGATCTACCTTCACCAAACCCATAGAGCATTCACTGCACCGATTCAATGTTCGACAATTGTATACATGCTTCTGAAGTTATTAAAGCGACCGATTTAGACAAATAAATGCTTGTGCCTGCTTTGTGAACAATTTGTCTTCTCGTTCTATATTACAGTAGAAGGTCGTCGTACATCACAGTCACCGGCTTGAGTCTGGACAATTTCAGAAAGTTACGAGAAACTGTAGTTTCTCCATATGTGAACATCACTGTACTGGTCACAGATGGAGAAAAACACAGGTTAGTTTCATTGCATGAACACCAAGGCACTAAGTGCTCAGAAAACAGAGGAGATGGTATTACCTGAAGAGGGAACAACGAAACACGCAACCCTGTGGATTATATAGTTTGAAGTGTTACAATAAACTGTCTAGGGTTTCGCTTGTCCTGTGGTTTTCCCAAAAACACTGCGAGTTTCGTATTGCTCAATGGATGATAACGCCAGAAAAATAACATACATTTCTAAGACACTGAGGCAACCTCACTATAAATATATCAAAATCCGATCCCAGTCATGATGTGATATATTGGTTAAGTACTATTGTCATTCACATTAATATGCCACAGTTTCGGCTAGGTTAACAAGAAAATGAAACGGACCATATCATGGCGGTCACTCAGTTAGCAGTAAGCTGACTCTTGTGGCGTGATTACCCCAGAGGAGTGGCGAGTATGTCTGGGAACATCTTGGAGACGTGATGGATCCGAAAATCAGTGAAATATATCAACGCTGCTAAGTTGATACGTCAACAATAAAAGCAGGCAGATCACAATCAACAGGTGAAATTCCAACATATTATCGTTAAAATGAATTAGCTCGAAAGCTGAAACAGGAACCGTATAGATAGTTTATACGTAGTACTAGAGAACTGGCTACAGTAGCAAATAAATGCACGGAATGCTTTATTGAAGATGACTCACTGGTACATGTTCAGAATTTTGTTGAACAATGCAAGCTCATGGCTACACGCCTCACATTCACGGAATAGTGCAGTTAAATCATTTGTTATTAGTGGTCTTATCTTCATGCACTTTGCCGATTTGGTTAAATGCCAGGAAAGTAACATTTCACCCTCATTCTTATTGTTGGTACCATATTGAGGCATAATGCAAACGCCGTCTTCAATCAAACACATATCGCTACTACGTAGACGATACTTACTAATAACCGTGAGATAACAATGAGCATACTTGACTCCATGAACCAATTCAGTTTCAAATCGGCTTTACGTTTCAATGTGAACATACTGACTTTCTAGCGTCTTAGGTATTCTTATGCAGCGTTCTGATAACCACTGTATACTACGGTCTGTCTACCGCACACATAATTGGACGGGACAGTATGAGAACTTTCACAGTCTTTTGCATTGAGTTATTATGTGCGCGCGCTGACAGAAACTTCTCTATCATGCTAGACGAATCTCCCTCAGAGATCTATTGACCATGATGTTTATTCTTTTTTCAAAAAGCCCCCCGGAAGAAAATGACTATCCGTTAACATTTTATTAGATTGTCCCTATCAGTTGTTGTGTAGTAACAACTGTACGTTCGCAATATACCATTTCTTCGCCATATTTTCTTTTACAGTGGATGCACATGGTTCATGTTTTACTAGCATGGCTACTTTGTGTTGTCAGTAACAACGCTTTTCCTGTTTTCAATTTTGCCGGATGTTTCATGAACCGGGCCGTTACAACTGCGGTTCATGTTGATCAAATAAGATAGATCAAGAGACATCCGGCTGGGTTTATTTGGCTCAGCTGCAAAATGCCTCTTTTCGATTCACCATACAGGCTGAAAATGCTGTCAACATCGGACGACAGAAGCTACCGGTGTCAATGACATATTGCTGAACTAGAAAGTCATTTTTAAATCAGTGCACCACATCAAGTAGTAAACAGCGTCCAACTTTGAATACCGTTTGACTCAAACACTGAACGGCGGTTAAATACCCCATGTCAAATTTCGGCCACTATTCATTAGAAGATTTGCCGGGTCAGTAAGGCTTGAATCAAACCAGCTGACGAATTGGTTTGATCATTCTTTACCATTCGTCTGTAGTTAAGTAGTAGTGAAACTCCAAGAGTAATACAGCTGATGCGCACAACTGCAAATGCAAATCTATTATGGGTGCCAATTTATCCATTCTGATATCTGCCTAGTCCAACCGTGTATTGGTACAAACGTTGCTTATAGTGCTAAGTTATTAGCGCCAATAAGAATGCATGTTGAACGAGTAAATGACAATGTACAGTGAATAGCAAACTGGACAGCAAAATGTTTGAACTTATCGGGATCATGATAGTGCAATGAGCATGATTATGACAATTGTGAATCAACAGCTGAAACGGTGGAAGCTTGTGGGATATAACGGTAGGATGAGTTGATGTGAGAGTAACTTTGGACTTCGAATTCTTTTGCTGGCTGAAAGTCTACAAGTTTTCGGGATAAAATCCTCTCGGTGCAACCGAGTGAATCAGTCAGTGAGTCCGGGTATGTTGTATCGCTCCCATTTCAAACCTGTTATAGCGTGACGATCTGATGACTTTTTGGTTTGACAGTGTTTCCGTGACCAATGACAGTGCCAAACCATATGTGAGATAATGTGTGTATGTGGAGGATGGTGGTGGTGCTAGAGATGATATCAACACCAGACACCACAACGACTGAAGATGGCTGTTTACGTAGGTCACGTTACCACTCGGAATGTGGGCCATAAAACGTTTAACTGTTTTGAAGTATCAAAATACGACGTGTCAACGCGGTTATTAAAGTGGGTATGGAAACGACGATGTTAACGGTATGATTCTCGTAAGGGTATCAGCTATAAGTGTCTGGTCAAAGGGACACCCACTGAGTCACCTATCCAATCTGTTGTACCACCGGTATCAAATGTCTGGATCAAGTGCACACCTGATGTTTGTTGTCATAAAACCCATCACACAGTTTGAAGACACAGAACACGAGCACCTCCTAGGTGACTTAGACTTGACAAATACTGTGCGGTGAACAAGCTCGTTTTAAGTTATTCCTGACAAACCACTGTAAACGAGCTTGTTGGTTACACAATATTTTACATGATTACGCTGGAAATGTTCACGCTACTTAAAGTAAACTTATTTCCAACTCCCACAGTTTCCACCACTTAGGTGTTGTGTCGATGATGCATACTCTGGTGCGTTTGTTACATGCTTGTAAGATCACATAGTTGCGGGCCATTCCATTTCGAACTTTGTACGCTTGCAGTAACCAATATCGATCAGCCGGTTTATTCGAAATTCTTCAATTCTACCGGTCTGATCATAAAAATACAATCAACGTTCAGCTGACTATGACATTTTTGATGGAAAAATAAGTCTACCAACGCCCTGCTACCTTTTTGTGTCTTCGTTTGTGGATTGTAGTTTGACTTCACTTCATTGGAGGCACCCAAAGCAACATCTCCTGAGGATATCGTCCACTGAATTGCAAGCAGTTTGCTCTCAGACTAAGGTATGATGACTGGAACCAAAGTTACCGGAATACCAAAGAGTAGTCGGGGATTCGCCTAATTTCAAATTGTACGTCACTCGCATTTAGATGCACTTTCCAGCGAGCCTCTTTGTCGGGAGTGCATATTTTTGTCACGGCCGGGACAAGAACTCCGACCTATAGTCTATGGTGAGACGAAGAAACCGTGTGCCAACATTTTCCTCACATTCGCGTTCAAATCGCTCAAGCCTGCTACCCTCGCTAAACATCACACCTACGAGTTGCACTATCGTTTACCGCGTCACACTGAATTTCCCCATGCTAGAAGAATTAATGAAGGTTGAAGCCACTTGTGTCACCGACAGTGTATCTCAGTTCACTTAGAGTCTTAGCGTGTCTAATTTGTATACCTTTAATTCAGCAGCCATTCTGAAATCATTTCGTTCGTTACGTCTGGACAAGTGTTATCCTTAATGTATAACAACTTCTGCTGCAGTTCTGTCGGCTTCATGGCATAACTGAAACACCAAAGAAAGTTAGTTTACTGTTGAACGGAACGAACTGATTCTCGATATCATGAGTGGTCTGGCGCAAAGATTTTACATCGGTATCGATTAGGTGATTGATCGATCGGCTGTTGCACAGCAAAGGGTGACAATGAAATTTGTCCAATATCCCAGTCGGTCGATAACGGTGCACAGTCAGCTCGATGCGATAAGCAAATTGATACATCGGCAGTGTGTCACTCTAGATAGTTAACTTAAAACGGGTGAGTACTACTAGCAAGATAACTGGTAGGTAGCGTCCACAGAACTTCATGTTGAGTGTTTACTGCTCGTTTAAATGCAACTGTCAACTTCTAATGTGACTGTCGACTGTACCGGCGCGCTCAAAATCTTCTTTACGAACTTGCTGTTTGTCTGGATATATTTGCACAATAGTATTGGTCGATAGTGGTACCGCTGTTGCTACAAGCTTGTGCACGATTTTTCCCCATATGTGAATATATGTATCTGGGTGTATGCCTCCCAAATGTTCTGACTTTGCCCACATCGACCAGTACAATCAAAGAAAATGGGGTACCTGATTCGTGTGGTATATCACGGACTAGCTTACGAACATGAACAGTGAAATAGCTACTACTGCCGTATCTAAATGTTTGTTCCGATCTAATCATACGGTCCATCTCACGAAAGCTTTCTGTGCTGCTTTTCAAACTTTTAGCGCGGGTGTTTTGACTTTTTCCGGGATGGCATCCATTCGCCTTAGCATACAATGTGCGTATGCTCAAGAGCAAGTAACTCTTATTCTAAACTGTGTTTTCGGTAACTGGTTCCATAGAAGCCCACTACTAATGATATCTTTCCGTTCTTCTCTCTGATGTTCAAGTTACATTATACTGTCCGATTTTCGTACTGTGTTCATGCTACTCTCGCTTGTGATTCGCCAGTATGAATCAAGTCTGTATCCAGTCAGTGTATTCTGTTCATTTTATTTGTGATTTACTTGATTAAGGCGGCTAAGAGATACTGGTCACTGCGTAGCAGGCTTGCAGAGTAAGTGCTCATTACTCGGTAGATTGTGGTCCACGTTCGTCTCAGTTGTTTAGCGTAGTTAAAATCTTGCAAAAACTAACTTCACAAAAGAGGCTGAAAACACAGATAATATGGGATTGACAAGACCAGTGACATACATCTTATTATAACCACTAAACCGAATCTCGATTATTTACAGTTGTAATCAGAATAATTTTATGTATTAATGACACATGTTTATGTGTTGGATCTATTGAATTGCTCAATATCACAACATAACCATACACTAGATCCTAAATGCCCGTATTCAGTTGTATGCCGTTGAACGATTCATTGTAGTAGACTGACAAAATAGCTATCAGACCATTTGGCGGAATTCCCCTTAAAGTAACCACCTGGTCGCTATAGAAGCGTAAACGTTAAGGCTACAAGTACGCAAAGACAAATTTCTCAAATTTGACAACATATTGGCGTTCGAAATAGTAGCATACAATGGTTAAGCATCTCATACTTAGATAGATGGAAAACATAGAAGTTTTCAAAATGAAGAATGTCTTCGAAGAGTTTCATATAGGAAACTTGAGAATAAAGTTCAGATATGTTTATTCCTTAATGTGAAAAAATTCAAAATACACTTTCTCATGCCTTCTACTGTCATTGAAACAGAAGAGTTTCTGCATCATATATTTGCAGTAATGTGGAAAATTTTATTTTCTTCTCCATTACCAAAACTTGCTCAACAGCAAGGTACTGCGTACTAATTTCACGCTGTAAGTAGATGTTTAATGGCTATCGCAATAATTTAGAACATATGTAGGTGTTCAGTAGGTTTTGTGAACTTTCAACATAATTCCAAATCACCTGATTGATCGAACAGATCCTAGTAGCATGGAATACACTAAGCGAGAACCGCGGTCGGTGCCTGTAATAATGTTGATGTAACAAAAAAATTGCCAGTCAGTTTGTTTACCCGATTTAATTTCTATTGTTAATTTTTTCGAAGCAAGCAGAATACCATAAAAATTTAAGTTGAATCTGATCGGTGAAATATTCACAAATTTGTGTTTCTGCCCGCTCGGTCTTGGTGTGCCCAATGAGTTAACCGAGCACTGAAAATTAGACTAATCTAAATTAGAGAACAGTGAAACAAGCGGATCAGAGTAGGATGCATCAAAACGAATAAAAGTAGAAGGAGTATGTTAAAAGTTGCAAGGGAAAAAAATGGGACAAAGAAGTAAAACGTACGTGAATAAACGATACAGTTTCACTTCACGAACAAACGGAGACAGAACACAAGATGTCGTACAGCATCTTAGGTTTGAATAAAAATCAAACTTCTCGGTCACGCCCTAGTTAACGTTAAAAAAAGCAGCAGCAAATTCAACTGCTCCATGGCGCCAGACACAATAATACACTTCTCAAGCGTAAAATCAAACAAAATACTGGCAGGCAAACGCGGCCACAACGAAGTTACCAACTCTTGCGTTCGCGCTCACTCTGAGTG
Source organism: Paragonimus skrjabini miyazakii (assembly GCA_014338405.1). Taxonomy (NCBI): domain Eukaryota; kingdom Metazoa; phylum Platyhelminthes; class Trematoda; order Plagiorchiida; family Troglotrematidae; genus Paragonimus; species Paragonimus skrjabini miyazakii. The sequence goes on along the minus strand of JTDE01001311.1, from coordinate 140,753 downwards.
GTATGAAACTCCAGTAATCCAAAAATAGTACAGGGGAATAATTATGTTACCGGGGTTGCATCGACCAAACTCGGGTTGCTGATTCTAACTTTGAAGCTGAGTTTGCAATCAATACTAATCCTCCTGACTAACAACACTGACAGATTACATTAAGGGGTTTGCCCCGTAAACAGTCAAACCGAGGAACTGGCCATGCTATTTGGATAAACAACACAACGAAGAATTTCACTGCCGGTTGCCACACAGTGAAGACAATTCTGGGAAAGTAGCGCTAAGTTCCGGTTACCCAACTCGAGTTTCTCAAAGTTGTTCACTGTCAAACATTACGGAATCCTATTTAACGATGCCCGGTCAAGGCATCCAGCATTTGCTCACCACACAGTGTTATAGTCGAAGGGTACATGAACGTAGTAATAATACCAAATAGCCGTGCCTAGTAGGAAGCTTGCTCCACCGCATGCCACTGTCAGGTAAACAATGTCTAATGCTGCAGCCGCTGTCACTGCACCTGCTACCGTGGGACACTTAGATGACTGGCCAGCTGCCATGACAACCGCGGTGTCTAAGCAAGCTACATTTCTGCATACAGTGTGTCCTCAGTAAAAGTGATATATAAGTGAACGTGAAATAATAATCGAAAGCAAATCACAAATTTCCGAACAATTAGTTGCAATCGTTAAAAATCCCCAGGGTAGTCATCAGAAAACAACAGTGTAGCGAACAAGCTCGTTTTCGGTTATTCATCATCAGGCTAATTACATAACAATTTATATAAAACAGAGTTGTCAAGGCGAAACGGACAGAAACAAGTAGCTAGGTGATGACGTGTCTGACCTCACCCAAACTAGCTACTTGTTTTTGTCTGTTTCACCCTGACAACTCTGTTTCATATAAATTGTTATGTAATTAGCCTGATGATGAATTAGTTGCAACTCTGTACAGTTGTTATTGCCCGAAACATCACGAGAAATACAATAGTCTATGTTGTAGGTTTGTCGCATAACCAACGTAAGTATTGCATTGTTGTCCTGTTGAGATCTGGTAAGCAGTTCAGGTGCAGTGGTTCGGTACCCCTCTTATTGGAGTCGTTCAGTACCTTCGAGTGGTTGACGTAAACAGTAGGGTGTGATGGACTGTGGGGTTAGCCTAGACTAGCAACAATTTCAAACTGTGTCTCGGTTTCGAACTAAACAAATCCATATGAATTTGCGATGTGATGTTATTTTTGACCAACACTCTCTTTTACTGGTCAGGTTTTCACAAGAAGTTAAACTGTTATTTGTTATGTTGTTTTGGTTATTTAGAGTTATCTTGATGCAGGGGGTCCGTGATTTACTTTATCTGGTTGTGACATGTGATAGTTAGTGAATTTGTTCTGGCACATATACTGATAGGCTTTCACAGCCAAACCACTTACACGTACAATCCGTGTTTTCTTGTGATAAGTTGCATTTTGTAGAGGCGATTACTGGTCACGTTAATGTGAAAGTCTGGTTCGGATGTGTTCTGGTTATATTTTTAGAGGATGCGAAAAGGCATGCAAGCTCAATTTGAGCTCAAAAGCGTCCATATATTTTACCCGATCGTCATTCAGTGTCGCACGTGTTATAAATCATTTTTAGGGAAGCCTTGGATAAGTGCGTTTTCCGCTGGATTGCTTTTTATCTGGCTCACAAGCTTAATGTATTGGATTCATTAACATGTAATCAGTTGTGAAAGGAGCGTTTCCAAGGTGCAGGTGAACAGACTGGCAAAAACATTAATAGAACGTCAAAACACAATGCAGACTTGAGGAAGCGACGAATTTAGTTTGTTTTTACATTATGGCTGTCAAGTTTTCTATGGCGTTCTTTGTCGATATTTACAAATCGCTTAGTATTACGACTTCAAGTCAAAAGCCTAAGTGTTTAGTAGAATAGATTTCAGCTGTGTCTTCCAAATAGGCTGAAGCCATATAATCAAACCAAGAGACCTGGATTTTCGAAGAGTTTGCGTACTAGCATCGTGTTAAACAAATGGTCAACTTAAAAGTTTGCAAACCAACTCAAAGAATTCCAGCCGTTTCGGCTATCCTCGATGCATCCGTCTTTATATGAAAACGACATCCTTACTTATCGAGACCTTTAGGCAACAGAACCCTTCGGCGCATGCTTCACAGGTAACGGTTTGTCAATAGTGGCATTAAACATACGATCCGTTCAGACATCGATGTTGAAAGTAGCTCGTTTTGAGTGACGAACTCATTTTTCCTAACGAGTCGGTATCTTAAGCCAAGATCTTCAGATGACGTCATTGCGAACAACAGTCGGTTCGTTTACTAGAACGGAACCTGAAGTCCAAGTAACACTGCCAGAGGCATCAGTGACGCCTTATGTTATTCAGATTGTCTGATGGTTTGCTGTACATTCCACTCAACAAACCCAGAGAAACTTTGGGTTACAAAAAGATAGTCAGGATGCCGATCTATTCGTTGACCAATACGCAAAATATTACCCAGTAACTAGTCTTGGAGTACCGGCACGCTTGTACGCAACCGACAGTCGTGTTGTCTTCAAACACGATGGCCGCTATCCATTCGGTTGATCGTAGTGTGCCATAATTTGCAGCGGAGTGTCAGATAAGCATGTGAACCTGATAGGGTAAGCTTGCATTAACTCGCATGCATGTGTGGTTCTGTGGCGAGCTGTCGCAAGTGTTCATCACTCCAAGCTGTTTACCGGTGGCAATTGACCACACCGAACTTGTTGCGAATTGCGTTGGATAGAAGATGTACTGCACCAATTTACCTATCTGTTTCCATTTCAGGCACAAGATTTTCCATTTCATGCAAAAACAAATCACTTTGGTGCATTAGGATTTCCACGTTAAAACCTCAGACGCGAAGGCTAGAACGCGATTGGTCCAACTAACCGGAAGAGACAATCAATCTTAATTAGAGCACTTCGGATTGGCTACTTTCGTAGAGGAAGTGGTACGGGTTATTCAAGAGACGTCAGCGGCTTTGCTTAATGAGAACGGGGTCAGCGGTCACAGTGGAGCACAGATCATCTGACCCAGTCCCTATTAATTCATCAAACTGCGGACCGTATTGGTTCCTTTGACAGGTAAAGGGGTGCGAGTGGTTAGGAGTGTCTGTGGATCTCACGTCCAATAGGAGTTAGGTTTAGGGTCGTGGTAGATTTCGAGTTGTAATATGAGAGTGAATCAGTTTGTGAGAACAATTTCATTAGTTCTCTTGTACACATGGCCGACGGACGCAATTACACTCGGATCGGTCCCGAAACACGCAGACGTATTATCGAAACATTCGAAAGGAGTGATGACTGGTGTATGGTTGCCGTTCTGAACGGGGTCAAGTGCAATACCATGTGGATTGTATCAGTTATGAAGCGCGGCCTCGCAAAGGACATAGAAGCAAGATTCTGACAGAATCTACGATTGATATGTTGTTGGAATGGATTTCCATAGACCTGACGGTGTCACTGCAATTTTTGAGATTGCGCGTCAAGGCTGAGTTCGAGAAGGAGTTATCGACCACAACGATCAGTCGATACTTAGATAGCCGATGCATAACTGTCAAGAAACTGTGCCAAGTGTCCATTGGCATGAATTCAAATGAGAATTTGGAGCTACGGCGACTGCTTGCATATCGACTGATGGAGTGTTATGCTAATTCAAAGACTATTTGTTGGATAGATGAGACAAGTTTCAATTTGTTCTGTACGAGGTCAATGGGGTGTTCATTAAAAGGAATGAGATCATGCGTCACTGTAACAGACAGCTGAGACCGTAATCTCCATTTTATTGGAGCTATGACATCAAGCTCGATAGTGGGCTATACGATGAGGCGAGGAGCATACACCAGCAACGATTGCAAGGGCTGGCTACGAACCCTGCTAGATCAGTTGAAGATCAGTACACCCATGTCAGATATTGTGCTAATATGCGACAACGCACCGTGTCACACTGACCTGGAAAGTGTGTTTACTGAGGAGTTATATAATGGGGGACAACTCTTACGACGGGCACCCTATTCGCCCATGTTGAACCCAATTGAGAATGTCTGGAGCATGGTGAAAACAACAGTTAAAAGGCAACTGCAGGGGCACCACGAGACAATAATAAACGAAGATCCTCAGGGTGCGCAAAGTCAACAGGAGTGGAGAATGGGGACCCTGGAAAGAGTAGTCATCTCTGCTATGTGCGACGTCACCGGGGACCACTGTGCTGGCTTTGTTGGTCATGCCGAACGATGTTGTATGCAGGCGATCAATGGTGAAACGATGGGGTCATAACCGAAAACGCCCATCTTCTCAGTGAACGGAGAATGCTCTATTTAGAGCAACCACAAAATGATTTTACACTTCCTACTTTTCTGAAGTTAGCCATTATTAAACTGATGCATAGCCTATGAGCGTGCCTAGATTATGTAAGATTTTCATTTGTTGTATCACTCATTAAATGGTGCCTTGGCTACTCGGTCTATTACTTGGCTGACCTCATTTGGAGTTAGCATCTGAACTCAACAATGGTCAACCAACCAGACCCGAGGATCAGTCAGAACAGTGCTGGGCTGGCCGTTGTTTACAAAAGAAGATAAATCCCCTCGGATTATCTTGCCAATCCGCCTTATATTGCATTATATATCGTTGTAGAAGGCGTCACCACTGAGCCTGGGAATATTTTGAGATGCGTACTTTCGTTGCTACCTTCCAACCGTCGACCTGTCCTGCGCTCTCAATTAGTCTCAGGTCGTATAAGGTTCATAACGAATGATTTCGTGAATAGATTATCAATGTAAGACATGACACTTGTACAACAGGGTTGATTGTAGACAAATAGATCCACACTCTATCCAGTAGAATCGACGTAGTCCAACCTCGCTTAGGGTTTGAATAAATCATGGGCCACTCGTTATACTCACGGGTCTTTCACGGTTCGTTTCCTTTCCTTAACTTGTTATTAACTCGGAGCTGTATATCTGTTCCAGGGGGAAAATCTCTGCTACAGTATGTAATGAATGTACTTCTCTGTTCAATAGGTACATGTTTTTTCCATAGCCATACAAAATGACTTGCCTGAGTTGGCCGACCGGTCCAATATATTATCATTAACACATAACACGTGCAAACACTATTTCATTTCGCTACTCACGGGAATTAATATAAAATCACTGTAACCGTTATTTACATTTCCACATCTCAAATGAGTAGTACTTTGAGGAAAACTACATGAATACATTTCTGCATTTAATAGCTTATTTGCGAGTTGGTCATGCCGTTTATCACAAACTCAGTGGAGTTCGTAGGTCTATACGGAAGAATGAGAATAGCCAACAACTGGTCGTGTTTCCGGTGAATGTTTCCCATCACTCATGCTACTTTTAAAACCTACGATACACTGTTTTATCGTTTTCCATCGCAAAAACATTTCCAACGCGTAAAGTATACGGATAACTCGTTTATTCTTAACCGTCTAAACAACAAACAAAATTCTTACATAATTTAGGCACACTCATAGACCATGCATTAGTTTAATCATAGCTAACTTCCATAAAGTAGGAAGCGTAAAATCAATTTGTGGTTGCTCTAAATAGAACATTCTCCATTCACCGAGAAGATGGGCGTTTTCGGTTATGACTTCATCGTTTCACCATTTATCGCCTGCATACAGCATCGTTCGGCATGACCAACAAAGCCAGCATAATGGCCCCCGGTGACGTCGCACATAGCAGAAATGACTACTCTTTCCAGGCTCCCCATTCTCCACT
>JTDE01001311.1:91637-133556 GCA_014338405.1 Paragonimus skrjabini miyazakii | reverse complement strand
AAATGGTATAGAGTTCAATGATTTTTTATCGTATCCCTTATTGGGACTAAAGTTTGCCACAACTGAAAGGAGGACGACGGCATTTTACTTAGCCATATATCAGAAGTATATCGGAATAATTGAATAAGGCGAACTTACGGGACGATGCACATGTGATGTTTCCTGACCTATAAAATATAAGTGAGCTCCTTCCACCGACTCAGTAAGAACTATCTCATTAGCTCGCAGTTTTCAGGTTGAACATCCCCCACGATTGATCACAGCTGTCACATTCCCGTAGATACTCCAGTCGGCCCCTTTCGAAAAGAAGCACTTTACTCGAGTTTCGCTCTCATTAGTGCTCGTCAGTAGTGCATATCATCGCCACTGCCATGACTAGAACTCCGGCGTTGCTGTTCAGGAAGCAATCGTGTTCACCACTGCGCCATTTACCTCACATTAGGCAAGACCGAATTATCACATTTGAACACTTAACCACTTTCGCTTGTGAGTAATGATCAGTTTGCCCGATCGTCTCGATAGGAAACACAGTTATTGTCTCTCAACTCCAATCGATAACCTCGCGATTAGGACTTGATTTGATTAATATCTAAATCGACTCTACAAAGCCACATGAAGCTCTACGTACTCAGGATCAGAGGCCAAATTTCACTGGTAAACTGGTACATGGATTGAGATGAACCAAACAACGATGTCACGTATGTTCGGACATTAAAATGTGCTTGTGATTTAGTCCTCGAATTAGATGCTATCTGGTCAGATTTGAACGATGTGCTAGTACTTCTCGATCAGACTGCAGCGGTTATGGCCACCAGGACACTTGCAATCCATATTGTTGACCTAAACTGCTTGGATGTCTCAAGGTGAATATATTCTGTGAACCCCAGTCACAGCAACGCAGAGGAGCTTATCCTGTCACAACAGGAAACCTGCTATTTCGAAACCAGTCTGTCTTGAATTTGTTCTTCAGTTTTTTGTCGTACCGCTTATGGCATTTGATGACTGATATCCAAGGCAGGTAGATCAGTGACAAACGGAGTGGGTCAATGCAAAACTTAAGTCAGGGCTACTTGGGCGATCCAGACTCATTTTTGAACACACCTACGCAAAAGTGATACAGAGCGAGGAGACGGGTGTATCAGTTTATGTGTCGGATGCTTGCTAGCTGAAAGATCCAGAATAGTTGGTGCATGTACCAGCGTGAATATTTTACAGTGAACTAAGTGGTCTGTACGCTGGAGGTCAAGGCGAAAGGTTTTCTTCCAAGATTGCATCAAAGTTTATTGGTTCTTTTATTTCGTTGCTTGAAGTCTGTCACAGTATCTGCTGTGTAAATATTGCAAACGATCAACATTGGTGTAACGGAAACCACCAGTAGAAGAATCGATATAGATTACAGTGAAACAGAGTTGCTTTCGAGTGACTGATTTCACGCGTGCGTCGAGCGTTGCTATGTCTGGCGCCATAGGGCACTTGAGTTTGCTGCTGCTCAATGTATCTTACACCGTGGCTTGACCATTGATATTCAGGTTTTACCCAAGCCTGCGAATCCGTGCTGAATTTTCATCGTCCACTGCAGCTTCTGCATACATTAGCTGTTATGGATATCAATAACAATCTTCATTTAAATCATGTGCCAATATCTTTTCACTAAAACAACACTGAATCTATTTTCCCCGATGTGCTTTACCTCCAAATTTTGACTAACACCACCGTGTCTCTTTCTCACTTCGACTTCTTTTTTCACTCTATCCCTTCTGACCACATTGCGAAACAAACTCATCTTTCATTCCCCTTTTACTAGTCGTCGGATGTAATGATCATTTCAATTTGTTATGATATTTCCTAGTTAATTCTAATATTATACCATAACATGGTAGTATCACTTAGTATCAGGTTTCGGCTATAGTTGTACAACATTTTCTTCAACTTGAGTTTAAAAACAAGAGTGTTTTTTTTAAATTTTGTTAGGAAGTTTGATTTCACACGTTTTGAGTTTTGACTTATTTACAAAAACTTCCTAGTGAACATAATTAGCGCTACAATTAGATGACTTACTATATGACACCGATATTGGTCTTTTGTGAAGTTTTGGCTGGGTAGTAAGAAAGAGGATTGCCTTTCACATATTGCAGGCATTCTGTAGTTCGTTACTGACGATGTTTGATTGGTAATTACTTGTTTGATCAAATGTTATATAAGAAATGTGTAGTCTGAATGTAATTTATTTACATCTGAAGACACAAAGCTGTTTGTTTTCTATCCTCCCTCAAATATCGAAAAGTGGACAGGACTCAATTTCAAAATTTTTACACGTGATGAAAACTCTTCAAAATTAAACAGAATTTCCTACTACTTAAACCAATCACTATACTGTCAGAAATATTCTTCGATAAACACCCGGTAATCCAAATTATACAGATAACAGATTGACTGTAAGTATCATATTTCTACGGTAAAATCAAAACTTTCCAAGAGAACCGTTTGGTAGATTTATACTGTTAGCAAGTGTCATTGATGTTGACCTGTTTTGACATGTTTACACTTTCTTGTGAAAAATAAGGATGTACTTTTGGTGACAAACCCATATATTTTCTGCGAAACTCACACAGAAATTAACGAATGACATAAAGTCGTCTGAAATATACGTCTCCTCCGTTTCATACTTTTACATCTGTTCTATTTATTAAGATATCTTTGTAAATTTCATGTGGTGGTCATCACAATGATTGGAATCATTACGTGCTTATCTGTTTTTGTGTGTACAATCGGATTTTTATGAGAAACTGCCTTATTTCTCAAAGACAATTTTGAAAATCTGACCTACTGGTGAGTTCTTAATAATGGTTGGCGTCTGTCAAATATACGCAAATACAGAAATGCATCACAGAAAGAAAGCTTTAATGACTGGGGTCTTCGAACTCTGTGGATAATGATAGAATGCTTTACAGTTGGTTACAAGTCGCTGGCGTCATTCTGGTGGTTTTCCGCCATTGTTTTCTTGAGGAGTGATAGCTTTAGACATCATGTCGGACTTATCGATAGTATCTTCGCTCGGATTAGCAACTATCACCTTGTTCCGTATCCTAGGCTCCACAGTTTCGGTACGGAACCAATGGGGCTCTGAGTGGGCCCAAAGACAAACGAACCGAGTGGTAGCACTAGTGGGCACATGTGTCATCCGGTTGTCTGGCAGAGATAGATGAGTATTTAGCAAGGGATGACAGTTGGGGCAATGGGCAAGTGTCTCATGAACATATGGTGTATCATCGGAGTGACTTAGTAATGACGGATGAAGCTCATATGTGCCGCACCCACCAGCACATTCTCTCATCACAGTTCGACTAAACAAGCCACGGTCCTCACTCCTTTGAAGACTTGGCAACGGACTAGATTGGATTCGGCTTTCAGTGGCATGTGGAAGCGATATGGAATTCGTTTGTGTTCGGTGATTTCGGTGCAACATTTGGAATAGAAATCCTCGTCCGGTTAGTTTAGATTTGATCCGGCTTGATCCACTGGATACTGGTCTAGCACTATTGTGTGTAGAACCAATTAACATATGCATTCTTTGATGTAAGTCGCTCGGACTCATTTCACTGCCTTGAGAACTGCGGTCAATGATTATTGCTCGCATTATTTCTCCGTGACAAGCCTGCATTTTTTTATACAATCGTTGGAATGTCCGTTTTGTAGTACGTCGAAATGTCGTGGAAACAAGAAAATAGAGGAAAAAATTGCATGCACATCCAAGCAGTTGTACAACATTTGTCCAGTCCACGGTTAAGTTCAGCGCGTAATACAATCGAAACGCATGCGCATCATGCAAAATTCGTTCTCCTAATCTGTTCATGATGAGCATACAAACAAAATGCAATATGCCGAACGGAGCAATAAATAGAAGAAATGCAAATATGACTGCCAGCAAAAGAGGGGTGACACGGTTGGTTGCACGATTGGGATAGCGCTGTAGCGAAAGCCGACACTGTGAATTTGGGTTTAGTACATACAGACCTGGTGCAGTGTAGTTTTGTTCATGAGAGTTTGAATGTAAATGCGCCGGACCGTAACGACTTTCACATAAAAACGGTTGAGCTCTTTGGGAAGTGAATCCTTGTTGTACTCCAATAAAAGGTGTGCCAGTTCTACTAGGAGGATTCGTGCTAATAAGCGAATGTCGACAAGCGTCACTTTGCCGACATGCACGAATCACAGCCAAATTAGAAACTACCACGCCTACGAAGGGACCAATATTTGTAACAATGATATGAAACAGTTTATAGCAAAATTTCACTGTTTGATCGTTTAAAATTGCCCGTTCTTCTACCATGATGATAAGTTGTTTATCGCATGTCGCTGCGGTTTGGTTGTTGGTTAACTTTGTACAACCTGTTGAAACTGAACAATTTCTGTCTGTTTGCTCCTGGAATGTAAACTCCAGGAAATAGGGGATGTGAAACAATAGCGCAAACACGTAGATACTGACAATCACACGAAACATATGTTGTGCAGTCAACCAAGTCCGTGAAGTAAGTGGTCGACAAACAGCCAGGTAACGAGCAACACTCATAAGTAGAACCATCCAGACACTGACTGAGAGAAAGTAGGTCTCTAGACCAGGTCCCAGAATGGAGTAGAATAACATGAATGAGTAAGAATGATGTCTTCGGGTTGCGTAACCCAAAGGGAGTGAAGCCAAACACACTAGGAAATCCGCTAAAGCCAGACCGAGTAAGTTCACTCTTGCTGTACATTCACTGCCAAATGTAATTTGAGAGGTGTGGTATGCAGAAAGTACCAACACGTTGAGAGCATTTCCAACTAAACCAATGCTTCCGATCAGCACGGACACGGTTGGTAGTATCAAGTCGGAATAACTCGCCGTGGATGACTGAATGCTTGTAAGATTCAAGGTTGTTTGGGGTGAACGAAAGGAACTGTCAAGCGTTCCATTCAGTTCGCTTGAGGAACAAGATTCCATTGGAAACCACAGGCACTGCAACGGATCTGCAAACGGCTGTTGAGGAAATGATAGCGTCAGGTGTATTCTACAAGTATAAATAAACAAAACGGCTTAATGAGAAAGATTCAAAACAAAAAAGATATATTTGAAACAGTTCATTCTCTTCTGAAATTTGAGCAAGACATTTAGACTATGAAGAATTATAAAGCATTTCGTACTAACTCTTTAGTACCAAATTTACAATAAGTTGAAACAGTTTTTAGATCAAGTACTTAGGGGTTGGGATGGATAATCATTTAGTGAGTTAGGAAAGTTCACTAAGTTCACGGAGGGGTCAACTTCACAAAAATTTGTTTCTAAACATACAGGGTCGATTTTAATCAGCAGATTGCGACTGTCTCAGTAAACCGCGGGAAACTTGGATTGAGATTACGCAATAAGGTTCTGAATACACAGACCGAGTCGAGAATTTGACCAGTGGTTATGATATGTTTTGCCACTGCGGGCACTGGTTGTTTGCGTGTTTCAGCGACATTGCCGTTCTTGGGTAAAATGGAGTTCTGTACCCCCTTAGGCAAATGTTCCTTCATTCTGGAAATAAAGCACCTCTCGTTTCTGCCTATATGACTTTCCTTGCAGTTACATGTAAGTTGATAGATACAATGTGAGGTGGCACTCACAGGTTGATCATCGTTGGCTGAAAGCACGGATAGCTTCTGGGTCCAAGCTAGTACACAAAGTGAAGGTGCGTTGAATGTTTATTTCATCGAATTCATTAGTCTTTGCGTTGTTTGATGCAGGCTGTAACCATAGGCAAAAGGCAATTCCATGTGAATCTATTTTCTCATAGTGACCACCTGATCGACGAAAGTTTCTGTTTACAACGTCTTTTTGTAAACTTCTTGGATAACCCTGTGGGCGTAGTACAGATGTGGTCAAGTCCAACTCCTCCACAAGGATTTCTTGCGTTCAGATTTGTCTTGTTCGTGTGCACAGTGCAATAAATGACGCGCATTTGTTATGGATTGCTCTAAAACTACTACAGCTTAGCAACTTACCGGACCAAGTAGATATCTTCTTGAATTCTTTTTTAATAGAACCATCCTCCCGGCGAATTAGACGTATATCCAGAAACTGTAAACAGTTGTAAATCTCAAATTCACATGTTACCTTCAAATTGTGGTGAAAACTATTTGAGCGCCTTACTAGGTTATCTGTTCTCTATCTGGAACGACTGAGTATTGATGTCTCATCAATGTAGGGTTTTTAGTACGACATACTCAATATGTCTGCAGCTAACTTCTGCTCAATCCTTAACATCAAGTAGTTTGCTAACATGAGCCATAGTAGACTTCCCATGACTATTCCATTAACTTGGCATTAGTGCCTATCAGGAAGATGAAGGATGACGCATTCTGTGCAGACTAATAAGACTTCCGTCAGAAGATTACCAGGCATTAACAAAGTAATGTGGTTTGTCTCAGTGAACACACAAATATAACCAACTGTCTCGGGTGACGATACATTCGTGAGCAGTGTCTGAACGTCTGTAAAACATATCAACTCATTAGCAAGATGGATGTAGTTTAAGTCATTGACCAGTTCAAAAGAATCGTCAATAAAATATATCTAAAACTTTTGTTCTAATGGGGATGAGACGATGTCTAGCCAGCACGCCAACTTATAACATGGATAATTTGTCATCGCCAAAGTACGTCCAAGAGGCATTCCAGACTTTTACTGAGACTATAAAGTTCAGGTTTCACCGACTGACACTGTTTAAGAGACTTGCACATCACATAATCAGTTGTGCGCAGTTTTAATAAAAGTTTAAGATGTCATCCTATACGACCTTCTATTTCACTGTCCAATGCATTTACTTGCTGGAACTTCGTTCGGCCCTGTAATATCGACAGTATCTTCTACACATACCCTTCTCTGTCTAAAATGATTGTTCCAGAGTACTTACCTGACATTTCTTGAATAGACGTATACTAATGGTTATTGGTGTTGCTTTGTGGTAGTGGTTTTGACGTATGAAATGTGGGAACGCTGCAATTAACAATAAATAAATTTGCCAACTTCGTTTCAGATTGTGCAATGACATGTCCTAGTGTTCTTCAGAATCACCCACTTGGCTCTACTACAACTGATCACAATGACATGTGCAAAAATGGAGTGAAATTCATCACGGAATTGCAACGATAGTAATGAATGTTTGGCCCGAACTTCAACTTACGGCTACATTGTGTTCAGCTCGGCAGATTACAATTAATTTCACAGTGGAATACACGATTTGGTTGACGAATTAAAGAAAAAAATCCAACAATGAAGTATTCCCCCATGACGGGTTTTTGGAGGCGCATATCCAAATCCATCCATGAGGCTGGGCATCAAAGTTTGTGTTTGTAAGATAGGTTTGTTAACCAGTTGACCTCACGATGGGCACGACCACAGTACCAAGTACACACTCAATAGGTATACGCCGATGGATACATCAGATGGATTTTACACTCAGCGCCTTCGTGAAAAAAGCGGTTCACTTTAGGTTCTGCATTATCAAAACCCGTCGGTAATCCTCACGTGTGTCAAGACTCCAAGAGCCTAACGGACATTCTCTTAAGTCATCCATGTTGACCGCATCGCTGACCTCACACTGGGTACGACTAAATAATCTCATTTGGATGGTAAGTTACATCAGATTGCGAAGAAGTTGCCTATTGGCCAAGAGAGAAAATACAATAAGCATTCTGATAGCTCCAATGGCTGACCGCGTTACCACTACTTACGTCCAATTTGAAACTACTGCAATCATTAAGCTTACCGAACGTGAGTCTGATTACTAATTTGGGGTGAGAGATTCTGGTCTCAACAAACTGAACATTTCCGGCAGCTTTTGTAAAAATGCTAATAGAAGGGTGCATTTGACTAAAGGTTTCTCCTAATTGAACCTTGTCAGCAGTATATATTCTTATCACGACCCTGGATTTAACTCCGGCCGCGTTTTCGTACGACAATCGTGTTGACTACTAAGTTAATGACCACATAATACGTACAACTCTATTGCCACTTCTGAAAACGTAATTGCAATCGCTTGTGGGTGGTGTACAGCCAGTCTGTCTAACTACACAATGAGCACCATAAATACTCTTTTGATTCCGATATATAACTTATCAACAGAAATTCTCAATCAAGTCAAATAAAAGATTCTCGTACAATCATTTGGTAAATAGTCAAGGAGATCGTTCGATAGATATACGGTTTGAACGAGTGAGTAGTTTTTACTGTCAACTAATACACTGAGGAATGATTATGAAATGTGGCATGCATGAATTTGTCCTTCTGTGGTGGAAAATCGGTTTACCCGCACAGCCTGCTAAAAAAAACACAGTAATTCTAAGAAATTTGAGACGTTGCAAACTTTTCTTAAAATAAGTTGAGTTGGCGTATTGTTGTTATTTGCAGAACTTCTGCTACCTGCATACAGATGTATTAAGTGCAAGTCAGTCTGGCACAAACCCAAGGTGAATTTTTTGATCATCAGGCAACTGAATTTGTGATCCTACTTTGGCTGATGTCTGAAATACATGACGTTACCAACCACACTCTCTAGTGTGAATAGACACTGTGTCAGTTTCAAACAATCCATCAGAAAGATGAACGCACCGTGTCCTCTGATCAGGATTCCCTAGTTAATACTGTTTGGAAGTGGTTTAACACGTCTCACCGTCAGCTAAATACTCGACTGTCAGTTCTGATAAGCACAGATTACACGTTGGAAAAACTGATGGATTATAATTAACCAGAGCGTCTAAGCTAAGCCGAAAGCGATTATGTCATTTTCATCCGGAACAGTTTACCTTCCGACACGCATGTAATTTGTAATTCCAACATTCGCATCAATAGAAATCTTGTTATGAAGAGGACGGTGTGTATTCAACCACAACATGTCGAATAGCACCGTTTTCACCGTGAGTCACCTTGTACAATACTCGTGCAGAATTAATGAGAAGTCAGTCCTCCTAGCCAATAGTGTCACTCATTTTAACAACCAAGATATAGAACAACTTCAGTAGGAAAGTGTATATATTTTTGCATAATTCCAAAAAAGCGTCGTCCAACGAACAGGTTCTACTCGATTTCTAAACTCTGCCGAGTTTACATTATAAAGAGTGGTTGTTTGTGAGTAAACATTTTAGTAAACGATGCATATAAAGCTGATTGTTCGCTGGAAGAGTGCTTTTACTCACAAGTCGATCATCATTTAGTATAGGCCACCTTAATCTGCAGATTCCAAAGACGCATAGGAACGGTCACATGGCGAATGAAGGTTGACAACACAATGCAATAAACTGTGGTATTAGCTTTTATGGTATTGACACTGCCCAGTTATCTACCACTGAATGCATTACCACCTCATCATCAACATCCGTAGCATATCAACTTGTTACACAAAGCATTTCACATCGAATCAAATTATGTTTCACATAAAACAAAGATGTGCAATTTCAAAGATATCAGGGAAATGATTTCGTCAACATAACACATATTCCTGTCATTTTTGCTTGCTTTGTGACAAGCAAATACAAATTGCTAGCGAACACTGGAATAATAGAACATTTGTACGCATATGTTACCGTTTTTACAGAAGAGAATAACAAGGTGCATTACGGTCGACCTTCCGCATGTTGATATTAACGACTATAACAATAAACAGTCCATAAATGTAGGAGATATACGACGGGATAGTGCTGATTACAAGAATTGAGGCAAGGCTGGGATAAAGTCCATCAGAAAGGTGAGAGGGTACCACAGCTTACGTGTATAAAATGATTCAGCACATTTTACGACAAACGTCTGAGGAGTTGGAATAACACTCAGTAGCTTTACAGGGTGTGATAACTTTCTATTTTTTGTAAATATGGTATTCATCAACTTAATCCGATTCAGTTCCGAAGTAAGAAGTGGAAAGCTGACAGTTTGCATAACTGCAGACACGTGCCGTAGAAACCAGTGTGACGACGATCTAGGGTAAATAAGATGACACACCCTAAAACTTTCAAGAGTAGTCGATAAGAATGAGATGGAATATAATCTTCAGTTAATGAGTGAAACAAAAGAAAGAGATGATAATTGACACAATAGGATTTTCTAACCCAAATTTACAGCGATTTCCCTGTATGTGAATTTTTGCACGTATGCTCAGTATTTTAACCGTGTCGCTAATTTGATATTTTCTGTACAGGCCGCTTGGAGCAACATAAGAGGACTGCACTGTTCCATCGTGAACGGGTCCTATGATTATCACTTAACTGATGCAAACGCAGTAGACTGAACTACATCTTTGTGGTTATGAAACCGGTTATTAGACAGAGTGACAATATTGTGTAAAGTTTGCCGAGACACATTATGAAGACGCTAAATGGAATAATTTCTTGCAATCAACTCACGATTAACTGGAGGTAGTAGGCTGAGTAAACAAGATAAAGAGATAGCCCGGTCAATTCCCGATACTTAAGTAGCTTGTTTCGCCTGTCAGTTAATTTTCTTTCCGAAAAATTTGAACAGTCAACAATGTGTAGACGTGCATTGAAGCGTTCTGACATTGCATCTTTTTTTCTATGGCACTTCCTCCTACTTCGTCCAACGTGGACTCAACGTACTACATTTTCAATGCGCTTTCTAGCTGTATCTACATTTTACGGATAAACGATAACCCCGATATATCTCACGTTTGATTCGTTTGCATATTCGCACGTGTTAAGATGTGCACTGTAAGCCAAAACAATACCTTTGGTACCATGCGACTGTGTTTTAAACCCTTTCCGATGATATCATCAATTTACCGGTCGGATATTGGGAGCTCCGTGATCGACAAATTTACCCAAGTTGTAGTTTCAGCTTACGGAGGCCTGTGATCCACTCCTAAGAGAAAATCACACAAACATTGCCTTGCCCTGGCTCGCTCTATCGATCTGCCAGCCGATCGGCATCGCAGCAGTCAATCATCACACGGTACTTTAACTGACACGAATAGCCCCATGGCGGAGGTGACTCTCCGAACGCCACATCAACCTGGTTGAACACTTCTTCAGTGCCGGTAAGCACACCTACACCAAACCAGTCATTTGGTTTTTAGTAGTTTTTTCGGTGAACCCGCTGGTTTACCTCGGTTGATCTTTCTTCAGTGCTGTCCACTGAGACGTCTACAGCCCCGTTTGTAATCCGGTATTCGGTCGCTTCGTTACATACTGCGACGTAATGAACAGAAACGAAATTCTTGGTCCTACGTTTACATTTCGGATTTCCAGCTACCGACAACAGGCGTGGGGTGTATTTTAAATATAATTTCCCGAGCTCGTAGTGAACTTCCCGCGAACTGGCGTTCATTCCTACCCGTTCGTCGAAAATCACTGTGACCAATTTACCTAACCCCAGTAAGTGCGCTGCGGTTAATGAGAATAGCTTTCCTCAACAAAAACTGATGGAACGAGTGACATTCTGATAGACTAAACTTCAGTAAGGACAACTACACACTGCTAAACAATTTGGTGCGATTGTCCACAAAGTTCTCGCAAGTGGCCTTTACATATACCGAGCCCAATTCACTTGCTCGAAAAGCACTTGAGTGGATATCATCCCAATGAAAGATTATGGCCACAAAGTATCTTAAAACATGTTCCAGCTTTTCTCACTTAGTAAATCTCCGGAAGTAGGTTTATCTACTGTGCTTGCTGCAGGATGTGAAACTAGCTCCCGGTATTGTTTTATGCCATTGTGGCAGATAAGCTTTGAAACCTTTGTAGTGGGCGAAACCCATTTCTAATAGACATCATGTAGACCCGGTGTATCGAGAATAAACATACCGGCTAAGTACTCGTTACAGGCATGATATTGTTTGCAGTAATGTGACAACCGGCACATAAGGTGGTGTAGCTGTTTAGTTCGACTGTCACATAAGGACTTCAAACACTCCTGACGTGGTGCCACTGGAATTTCCGTCATCGGTCTGGCAAGTAGTTACCGTTAAGTGAAACTGCAGATGTTTGATTGTTGTAACCTTTATATCATCTTCTATACAAAAGGAGGTCGAAACGACCTCCCGTAATGTCCTGTGCAGAAAACTCTCAATATGTTGCATTCAAACCTTACAAAAAGGAAGCCGTAATCACCGCCAGCCGGGTTTTCCGAATCGTTCAATCAATACTATAACATCTGCTGGGGAGTACGAGATAGTACTCAAAACTGAACCGTTCCAGCATGTCTAGAATCATACTTGGCGACCAGTGGACCGAAAACTATCTACTGTGGTTAAGGTAATTGACATTAGGAGAATCGCAGCTTCATTTGGTCCACACGATCTTATGGTAATTAAATACAATTAGCTGCACAGAACTGGACAACACATTCGCAAGAAAATGAGTTCAAAGGCCTATCAAAAAGTAAATTCTGCAGGGACGAAGAACGCTCAGCGTGATTGAATGGCCAGGATAGTTCAGTACACAGCCTAGATCAGCACTGCAACTCATCGTTGAGGGAATCTCTGAAACCGTTAATGACCTTGTTTCGCTAGTGTCCCCGACTTGGAAGAAAGTCGAGACGTCAGAAAAATAGAATCAAACGTCTGATTCCATTGAAATGCCTACCATGGAACAAGTACCAAAAAACTCAGACTGAATTTGAGTAGGTCGTTTGACTTAATCGTACCATAATTACTCTAAGAGAGATAATCGGTTTTGTTACCAACAAAGTTACCCTCAAAAACTAAAAGTGAACCATGAACTTTTTTACAGCGGAGTCGTAGCACGTGCAAGAAGTAAGATTGGCATTTCACAATACTGATCTACTGCTGGTCAGCACTCTGAGTAAATAAATTGTAGGTGTGCAAAAATACAAACCATTAGCGGTTTTTAAGTACACAAGGCAGTTAAGCAGAACTACTGTAAACGTCCGAGTCACAAGTCAGATTAGATTTAGAGTAAATGCTTGCCAACAAATCACCCACTTGTCTTCAAAAATTGCGTCGCCGATTTAGCAGAACCGCTTACACAAAGTTTTAATTGCACCATTTCAATTGACTCTGTACGAAAAGAGTGCAAAGGGTTCACAACTAAGTTTGTTGTCTATAGTAGTTACAAAGGTGATCAAGAAACGAAACTACGAATAGCATTGCTTTGAGTTGTCTCCAAACTTGTGAAAAAATTGATAAATAACTCTTTCTGGATAAAGATTTTACACCCCGAACTTCTCACCAGGCAGCAATGTAGCCTTCGTCAATTTGTGTTTGGGCCATGAATATGCTGTTTGTTCGTGACTTTAGCCGAAGTTTGCTCAAGGTGGACTGACAACCGATGCTCATTATTGTGCTTTTGTCCAAGCTCTGTCAGGAGAGATCACTGCTGACTGTTATGAAATTGTAAGTATAGCCTCGACACGAGATTATTTGCGTGGCTTGATGATCACTCCAGTGCACTTGGGTTCAAAGTCAAAGTGAACGGCAATTTGAACCCGGTGGCTACTACCGACGCCAGTGTTCTACAAGGATTCATCTGGAAGCAACCACTGTTCACCCTTTCCGTTCTTGAACGAACTGGCCTAGTCAATTCAATGTAGTTGTTTTACGCCGCTGACAAAACTCTGGAAAGTTTTTGGACATCTAGACCCATTTAACTCATTTGTAAATTAGTAATAACTCGCCATTCAGTGTAAAAAGATGAAAACTCATGAACGTTCACCAGTGAATGTTTGTCAGTTGTCACTCTGGCGCCATTAAACTGTTCACACCAGTGTGAGAGCGAAATATAAAGACAGTGCGCGCTTGTCTATAATTTGTCTAACTACAGCCGCAAAACCGCAAGAGGCATTGAACCTCTTAAGAAAAATCTGTACCAACCCCCACCCTGAACACTATCCTGCTGTGTTTGCATCAATACTCCATCCATAGCTGGAAGTGAACATATAGGTTAGTCCTTCTTATCTTGAAATGGGTTGGCACTTATTGCAAGTGATTAGAGACGGGCCATTTGAAGAGCAATGGGGCCCAGGGAAACGCCACCAAGAGGGACAGGTAGGATTAGATCAATTCTCAATGAACCACAGGGGCCTCAAGGGAGATTTGAGTCTTACCGACAGAATACTGCACAACTTATTTCATCCAGCACCACAGCTCTGTCCAATAAACAGGAATGAGCACCTGAATACCCAATCCTTATAACCGAATTATGGAACAGACCTGATATGTTGTAGACAAAATTGCTTCATGATTGGCGTCTGTTCACATTAGAAGAAACTACCTATCTCCGTGGCCGAAGATAGGTCAGTTGATAGTCTTAAAATTCTACCCAGTTGACGCACACGGGTTGCGCTACAACTCTCTTAATCATTATCCTAACCCTTTCCCACAGGTCATAAAAATTATATATTTGGTGGAGTGTTGCTCCACGGTTTTAGTGTTCGTCACGGGTATGACAAAACGTGAACTGTGACAGGAACAGGCATGTATAAGTTTTCTCCTTCCTGAAACAACCCGTGGACGTATGGACCCATGTTGATTCCTCTTTTAGGACGTGCTATAATGCTTGAGAGACTGGTTGCTGAAACTTGCAAATTCACGAAAACGGCTATGGCGTTTTTCACTGTGAATTTCATATATCTGGGACTTGCACAGAACTCATTGAAGAAATGTGTCCATGTCAAAAATCGTTCATTACAGTGTCGTCCTGCTTTGCTGGCTGATTCGTTGTTATTTACTCCCTCAGTGAATGCGGCAGTTGTCTGAATCAGACTGATCGTAATAACCCCGTGTTATCTGATACATAGCAGTGTATGTAAACGACTTGTGTGTATCGGTTATAACTAAGTGCGGGAGTTTTAAAATAATTGGTAAGTCGGTATCAATCCCGGAGCCTTAAATTTACTGAAAATTATAAGCGAACTTTAATAATGATCACTACTGTTTTCACAAAACGAACAGTGTTTTGTATGAAAAAAATTGATTTGGACGTTTGTCTGTGTGCAATCAGCGTAGGATTCCGCTGGCAGCTGGGCAAATTTAAGTAAAATGCGTCTTTTTAGTCCATCAGGGAAATTAACTTTTGTTTTCGACCACCCACTTCTGACTAATTAAAACTCCAGTTAACCTAATTGTACTCGTTTTTGCGTTGTGTGTATGAAAGTGGGAGAAAGTGGCTGGAGTGAAATATCCGGCTAAGTTATCGAAAGTAGGCGATGACAAACGGTATCTTCGATCACTGTCACTTCCGCGGTTATTTCCCTCGCTTTTGTTTAAATGCTAGAAGACGCTCACACCGCACATATAGATCAGGTGAATATTTCGTACTCTAATGTATACTAAAAAGGGAATGGTTTTCTGTTATGGATTCATTTAAGAATGGGTTTCCGATAATATGTGTCTATGTAAACAGGTCCAAAACTTTCAGGAGTTGAAACAAACAGTTCCTGATACACTACCGAAGCTTGACTACTTAAATCGAATCAGGTCTTTCGAGTTGTCCATTTTGTAGGTCCAACACAGTTCTCATTATACATGCAGAATGTAATATTTCACTAAAAATATCATAATTGTTGTCAAAATAAGTTATATAGATTGAACATTACCCACAACTGATCACAGCTGTCGTATTCCCATACAGTTTCCAGCCGGCACATGACGAGCTCTAATGAAAGCGAAACTGGAGTCTAGTGCTTCTTTTTGAAATGGGCCGACTGGAAAATCTATGGGAATGCGACAGCTGCGATCGATTGTGGGTGATGTTCAATCTATATGAAAGTCAAAATCCCCTACTACTCATCCGTAATCAAAATACCGCTTAACAAGTATGATTTCTATGATCTCAACTTGGAGAGAAGTCCTAGTTGAAGGGTCATCGATTGGAGTTAACAGACAGTAACTATGCCTCCTATCGAGACGATCGGGCAATCTGGTCATTATTCACAAGCGAAAGTGGTTAAGCGTTCACGTATGATAATTCGATCGTGTCCAATGTGAGTTCAGTTACGCAGTGGTAATCACGATTGCCTCATGAACAGCGTGGCCGTGGTTCTAGTCCCGGCAGTGGCAAGGATATGCACTACTGATGAGCTCTAATGAGAGTGGAATTCGAGTCTAGTGCTTCTTTTCGAAAGGGGTCGACTGGAATGTCCATGGGAATGCG
Organism: Paragonimus skrjabini miyazakii; assembly: GCA_014338405.1. Lineage (NCBI taxonomy): Eukaryota > Metazoa > Platyhelminthes > Trematoda > Plagiorchiida > Troglotrematidae > Paragonimus > Paragonimus skrjabini miyazakii. The sequence continues at coordinate 117,419 of JTDE01001311.1, read as the reverse complement.
ACAGCTGTGATCAATTGTGGGTGATGTTCAATCTATATTTAAACCAGTCTTCTACTACTCATCGGTAAACAATAATTCACCTTAAAGAAAGCAGTCATTTCAATTATATATTGCGATTCAATATAATTAACAATGAACATTTTGCTGCAGCTAGGAAGTTGACGTTTACGACGGCTTGGTGGTTCCCTAGTGAACTAACTAGGAAAATGCCAAAAACCACGTCTGGTCCCTCAACATAAATCCGCTTTTCTTTACGTCAAATTGTTCTGCGATTAGGATGTAACAGCAATCTGACTATTCCGTCTAGAATGATTTGTCGTTTGCAAGGGTGCTGAAAGCAGCAACTTCTAAGACTATCAATGTTTTGTGACAGAATAATTCACCATTGTATTAAAAAATAACAATTATATAAAAGTGGCTCTCTCACCGTAAAGCAATCCGCTCGTAATCTGACTTTTTACACGTAGTTAGAAAAATATATGAGATAGTATCTGGTTCAGGAATGTATAAAAACTATTTCAGTTATCGACTACATTTTTGAGCATCACTTAATTTGGAGTTTTTCGTATTCGTCAAATAACCTCAGTTTGCTTAATGATAAGGAAGATCGTTACATTCTGCGCCTTCAAATAAAATGTTTATCAAGGTTGTAGTTGAATTAGCATCACAGTTCAATCGTTGGTAGAGCATTGCATCAATCTGATTGCTGCTTAGTTACTGTTTCCTCATAGAGACCACACTCATAGGTGATAGCAGCCAAATTGCATGAATGCATTGCTGAACATTCTGTAGTCTCTGTGGTGGTCAATTATAATACCAAACAATAAAATAATAAATAACCCGGACCGTACAGTAATAGTGGTCCACTAGACACCTCGGGTCCGTCAACCAAGTCTCAACAGTAAAAGTTTCTATCGTCCACGCGGTCGAAGTTGACACCACGTATATCTTTACTAATCCAGTGATATGTCCAAATGATATACTTCTTAGCACAAAATATTCGCTATAGGTAGTGTTACTGCAGTAAACGTAGAAATAAACTATACATTCAATAATCAAGTAGCAGTAAATTTTTGGGACTCTGTGAAATATGGTCTATGAAACGTGTGACGTTAAATTCAACTTTTAGTACATACACTACTGCCTTTTACACATGCCTCACGTGGTAATGTTCTTTTCGTCTGGAGGTCTGTTTTATTTCATAAATGTGGTTTTCGATTGCAACAACCGCCATCTCATTTTTTATACACAAAATTAACTGTCTGCAATGTCTAGTTTTGAAAACTTTTATAATCGATCAGTCGCACAAATTTGTTCGTTTGTAAAATGGATAAAAAATTAACGCCCGTTCATAACTTTGGGGAAAAAAACGACCTATGAAAACTGAACACTCGGTCATTTTCACTCCATTCATAAATGTTGATAAGTGCTTCAGCATTTACGCAATTCAACAGTTTGTGCCACATTCTTGTTCCTGACGTAAGGAACTTTTTTTAAAATTACGTAGCTTTAAAATTTCAAAACAGACGATAGCAAGAGAAACGCTACTTGACGTTACTCGGACAATGGTGAACAACCTTTAAATGTTTCGTTTGCTGATTACTAAAAACTTTAATTTACATTTAATTAATTGAGGCATTTTATTGATTAATTTAAAAGTATACAATAACCATGAAAACAATTATTTGACTCGCAGTTAACGAAACTCATCAAATGAATGGTGACTAAGCTGGAGGAACTTTTGGTAAATTAACGTCTAGTCGCCGTAATTGCGTTGGTCCTGGTAGTTCTGACTAGTCCGATGGGGCTGTGTGAACATTCAGGTGTTTTCTGTGTTTTCTGTGTGAATTGAGCTTACCTGCTAATCGTCTGCTGAAGGTCGAAATTTCATATTCTGGTTCACAGAGAAAAACCCACGGCTAACCAACAGTTATATAGAAAAAGCTTCTTTCTTGTAAATGCATAAGGCATTCTTAATTCTGAGTGGTTTACACATACCTGATGAGAAATACAGACAAACAGATGGCTTCCCTTGTCAAATTCCGCAACGGAAGAAATAACGGCGTACTGGTTTATTTTGTCTACATAAGTATAAGGGGTCCCCGTAACAATAGGTAACAAGATGATCAGATTTAACTGGTGATGTTTAGTGGGCCGCTAATCTTGTGCTATGCCCTGAACATCTGGTAGCCGTGCAGTTTAGATGGACTTGAAATCTGTTGGGTTAATTAGCAAGTTATGTATCATATGGAAAGCATGGAACACCACAACTTTACTCGTGACTTCAAGGTTGATCAATAGTATAAATGAGCATTGAGTTAAAGTGGGGGAAAATAAGTTGGAACCGGCATCTGTTGAACTTTTAGTTACCACGTCAATTCTTGTGTAATTTTGTAATTGTCAGATATATACAACTTTGGATTTGAGTAAATACTCCGCAAGAAATTGCAGCTTCATAACAAAGCAGTACTTCCGATAAGAGATCGTCCTTACTACGTCCATTCATAGAATCCGGGAAAGATTATTCGACATTGTTGCGGGTGTTGACATATTTGTACAGGTTGCTTCGGAAACCTTAGACAGACTGCATCATACCATTTGGTTTCCATACCTTCAGATTAATGTGTCTGAAGTGAAACTTTCGAATAAGATGTACATATAGTCTACAATTTTTACTCGCGGCATCTCATGTTTTACTAGGAACCGAAAAAAGATTATCACCAGGTTCTTTATATCTACTGGCAGTTATTCTGTCGCAAACTGAAATGCAGGTTGTTACAAGAGTTGTTAAACATGTGAATGGAGACCACTCTGTTTCTTGACTTACTGGTCTGTGCATCTTCGTGCAATAAATTAAACTATGCACAGATATGAATACTAATTTCACAGACATGGGAGATCGTTCTAAAGAAATATCTCAGAATTGACTAGTTATATTCGAATTACGGTGTGAATTTCTATATTAATTAATTACGGAGTCATTAATTATCCCGTTTATTGTAGATCCTAGTTCAGCTTCAGACTAATGTGTTATATCTAGCTAATTGCGCAGGGATAACCAGACAGAGATTTGAAATAGCAGTAACCATGATACTACCCTGTTGTATTCAGTCAATCATCAATAGTGTTGGTATTGCAAGTGATGAAGTGTTTCAACTAATGGCTTCCTAAACGGAAACACTGGAAGCAACGGAGCGCATCAGGACACACGTAGTACAGCAAAATAATAGCAACAGTACAGACTTACAGCGTTGTGTGTTCGCCAGTTAGGTTGATTGTCAAACTAAGTTATTAATTGAAATAGCCCACATTAAATGCCAGAGAGTAAGTTTCATATATGCGTTCCCGTCACACAACGTCCACATTCGCTAAGGTAGTCTCGTTTACACAACCAGCTCTCTACTTGTAACATTTCAAGCGGTACTTAATCCAAACCTATATGATGTTTCGTCAACCGTATCGCCTGTTTCAAACCAATCTCTGTCCACTTCAGATCACGGCCTCAAAGGTGAGAGGCTGAAGTAAAAACTCTAATCAAGCCGGCTGAATTGCAAACAGTATTTATTCTGCATTTAAGTCTGCATAATCTGGAGCAACGTGTTGCAAGCCTTCAAGATAGTCTTCCGTAGTTAAGCTGGCAGACAAGCTAATCTCACACATTCGTAAACCCAGCCAAAGACTCTAGGTAGTTTTCTCATCCGAATCGCTCAGGCCTAGTAAACCTGTGTTTGGCCGTTTACAGTTGCTTCTATTTAGCTGCCGCTTTGTCTATAGTGCGGGAGACTTATTTTATGTACAAGAGAATGTAGCTCGCCTTCTGATTTGTTATCATTTGTCGTTGCACTTTCGTAAATTGTAGACGTATAGGTGTCAGCGATTTCAATCCCATCCACCAACTCCGTTACATTCATTGAGTGATGTTCGTTTTGAACCGTTCAGTACACGGTCGGATATATACGGTTGTTAACTGATCTGATAATCAATAACAATAAATCAACTGCAAGCGGGGTAAAATATCTTTTTTATTGATTATCAAGCTGATAAGAAAAGTGTTCATAGTCAACGAAATTTTTAAATAGTCCCAAGTAGCTGATTCAAATTATAAAAGTATTTTGCCGAACTACTCGATTTGTACAACTGTTACCTAACGTTGTTGAACGATCATGAAATTTGTTGATTTAGGTTAGTTTTTAAAGAGATACCTTATCTCCAGAGGTCATCGGTAACCATAGATGCAATAACATTGTTGTGCACGCAACAATCTGACGTTTGCTCTTTGTCAAGTTTGATATCTGTTGATTAGTTTAAAGGTTTTCGTCAATTCCCAGTCACAAATTTATCAACAAAACGTTTCCGTCTAGTGGAAATCAAGAGATTTATTTAACTAACTGGATAGTGGTTTGTTTATCAGCGAATAAGTTGGGTGGCATTTTGTTTCCTGCTAGTAATAAACTATTCAAGGTAGTAATTAAAACACACAACTGCACCAGTAAGTCCTACGATCATGGCACGTACAGCAACCAAAAGTTTGTCACACTCACGTTTTCAACACCTCTGTTCGAATTGGCAGTGAATTCGGGATAAGATGCATTGTGACTTAAATCAAGGCGTAACTAAATGCACGCCATAGTGGATGAACAAATCATCTTATCCGGCCCAAATGGTGGTCCACTCAATGCGTTTTTGGTATCAATGTGAATGACGAGATTTCTCTTGCATTCAGTGCCGCTCTGATGAATAAGCAACATCAGCTGATCTCACTTGAAGTGGTTCAACTGAATGTAGTAAGCCAAACTATGTGTCAGCTAATTGTACTTTACATTAGGCATTGCAATCCGAGCGTCGCACTGATGGTTTAATCTTTCGTAACCTTCTGCAAATCAGGAGTTGATTGTAAAGGACAAAACATATTGATGTACCCTATCGTTATATCTTTAATTGATAAGACAGTAAGACTACTTTGCTACCTAGTCATTTTCCAAAAGTTCACAGCAAACCAGTATGGATCTGGTGCTATTGACGCACTAGTATTTTTTTATCAAGGTAGCAATTTCATCAGCCTATCCCTATTCTCTTCCGGTAAGTTAAGTAAAAACAATTGATCCAAACCAAGTTCAAAGCTAGTTTGGGATGAATTGTTTAGTCTTAATTGTTCGTGAAAAGCACACAGTGATAGCCTTACCTTTGGTCCAGATGAGAATTAGGTCTCTCGAATTAATCTGCTACATGTGCAACACGTAAAAGTGTTCCTATTTTAATGACCCCGTTGCTGACATTTTCGTTGCCTGCTCTTTTTTATGTGTAATGTCTGCATACGTGCACTGCGAGGGAGTATACAGGGTAGATTGTCTTTTGTTTATACGATATCGCACTGTCATTTGACCGTCGGGCTGACTTCGCTACAATATAAACCCATGCAAACCAATCTGTGTCTGATTGATTGCTTTGATTCTGTGTTGGTTAGGTTATAGCGTAAACGGTTACCTTTTGTTCCTTCTGCCAAGTCTCAAGTCTGCCACAGCTTTTTGCTGAAAGTGATATTTATGAGACTTGGTTGCAGTGAAGGTCAAGAGGAAGCTTGTGGACAAATTCACCACTCACATACAACTGAGTGGAAACAGTACGCATTAAACGAAGAAAGTAAACGAGTCCATTTGAATCAGAGAACCAGTCAAGCCAGGGATACAAAATTTTGACATATCATGGGAACATTGGAACCAATGCGATACTGGATCAGTAGGACCAAAAAAGACTCTTAAGCACCCCGTCCAACGTGCGATCTCACATTGTGAAACATAACTAATGAATATTAAAAATGATCATATAACGTTCAGTTTCCAATACATCTTCAGTCTTATTCATTAACATTGATAATCAAGTGTCATCACACGTGACAAGCGTCTGCGAGGCAGTAAGCTGAAGATGGTAAAGTATGAATGGACGCTGTATTAAATTTTAGTAAGTGCGTTGTCTACTAACAGCAAGTTCACAACAGGATGTCCGTTTCGGTCTTCCCCATAAAAATAGTCAGCCCAAAATTGAATTACCATGGTAGGCGGATGCTGTAACACGGCACTGAAATTGAGTAGCTTCTCTTCTATTCATGACCTGTATGAGCCAATTAACTATTTTACAGTCTTGAGCACACTTCAATTCGACTTGACTGTATGGAGTGTGGATTCGACCCAAGTTTTTTATATATTAGGCAACCATACCAAAAAAGAGAACAGATCAGACAGTACATCATTGCATCAGAAATTACGTAATTTTCGGAACTTTTATACAGCTAACAAACGAATGGATATTTGCTTCATCGTCAACACAGACACCAAAGGTAAGTGGCTAGGTATCCTCGCTGATCAGTTCTGATCGACTTCATGAGAATGTTTATCACTTCCATGCTATTCTGCGTGTGTTAGCCACTAGCGCATTATTTTTTTAATAATCTACAATATATACTTCATTCGAGTTCACTTTCTTCCTAGACGCCAACCGCAAACGTCTCACAAAAATTGTGTTTGATCACTGCCTCCACTGTAAGCTAGACTGGCTATGACCTTGCTGAACGTGGATGACGCAGACATTGCAAAGTATGGTCGTATATATATATGTATACCTGATGGGTTAACAGAACTAGCCTAATTATGTTAAGAATAACATCCTGGGTGAATCTTCAGTATATTTCAGCAAAATTTACAATTCTATCAATGAATTTTAGGGAAGTATTTAAGTGAACATTTCAAGAGAGATATATAAAAAGAAGCAAAGTTATATGACAGCATTGGTGGCGAACAAAAAAGATGTACGAATTTCCATTGAAACACCCGCTGCACATTACCAGAAAAATGACTGATTCAAATTATTGCCCCCAGATAGTTGTTAGATATAACGTTTATTATGCAGTTTTGCCGAATAGTAATACATTTTGTTGATTTATCCCCTCGATATTACCCATTTTCAATCATAAATGTCTTATCTGCAAGCTTTCCTTGTTTAGTTGTACATGTACTGTTTGGCATAGAAAAAATTAGATAACTGACAGACATTTCGTATTGCAAAATAAATAAAGGCACTTTCTTATTTGCTTCAAACATCATGTGATTAACACAATAAACCAGGTAAGATTTTTGTTTGCAGTTTTTAAGGGGCAACCTTGAGAAATTCCAATCAGGATTGGGAAAACAATTAGAACTGCTACTTCTGGGCATATGATTGATGTCAGATACGTGTTTGCCAGTTCCTCTGTGGATAGTATTTTCTGCATACATATTGTTGTCTGGAAGCACGAGTCAAATTCTTTCTTTCACCAAACTAGTAATGTGTGGTTATAACACTCTAATCGGTTGTTGTATTATGTGTATATTCTAGGGGTGCTTCCAGACCACGTGAGTTATCCATATTCCACTGATTTTAGTAAATTACAGAATTGTTTACATTGATAATAAATATCCTCGGAGCTCTCTGTCTGAGACTGCAATTTGTAAGTCTTTCTCTGCTAAGAAAATTTTTTTTCTCGGGAGTACAATTTTGTAAATTGAATTTAACAAGTTAACATCTATTGTAATTGTTAGTTTCCAAAAATTGCAAATTATTCACGGTTTTCTTCTCGTTGTCTGAGTTATTGTTGTCCGATCTTTCACCACTGGTTTTATTTCACAAAAGTTTTTAAGCTTGCAAAGGTTAGTTCACTTTTGAGAAGTAAACCCCCTAGACTAAACTAAACCATGACCAGAAGTGTGGTATACTCATGACCGTTAATTCATTGAGCTTACAACGCATTGTGTGCGTAAGATAATGAAAACTAAACGCAAACGTTAAATTTAAGAGAGAAAAAGAGCTTTGGCAAATTCAATATTAGGAGGCTGAAAACCATGAACAGAATCTAAAGAATTTGTTTTAAGGAGGCGAACTACCCCCAAAAATCATTTTTTACAGTATTGCCAGCATTTTAGAGAAACTAGGCAAAATTGACTTGGACATAGAGGACATTTCATCTGCTGATGTTTGTGCTTACACACATGTGTATAAATATATACTGGTGTTACTTAGCGAAATTTAGGTAATTATAAAGGTACATTACTTTTTGGTCACTTCGACCGATGTGATCGCCACTTTCATCGAATATTCGCTACTGACTGAAGTTTTGTTCACTACGTCTAGTCTATTCTTCAAGGTCAAACTTATTCAGAAGATCTGGCGGTAAGTCTCTGGATTGGGATATAAACGACGTTTACTACATTCATTACTGATAGGGCTGAAAAAGCTGAGCTCTACTCACGAGCAAATTATGGATAACGGGTCAATTAATGTCTGCCTTGGATGGAAATATTTCATATGGCTGCCTCATAAAAGTGTATACTGAAGTAAACTTTACAGTCTTGTGCTATAAAAAGCCAATGAACATAGTTTATGGTGTTTCCGTAAGACTAACTGAGTAGGCTGGTTAGACGCTAGAGGTGCCTGAAAGTGGTAGTTCCATTGGTGTAAGGCTAGTTGACAATTTATACACAGTGTCCTACTCATCAGTTCTGTGTTTCTGGAAATGCACCACCCTACACTGAAACCTGCTGTTGATTTACTATCTTCTGACAGACCACCCGTAAAACTATAACGAGAACTATCCTAAAGTATTCAATCTCCTGGACATATGCTAACGGCATTCGTTAGGTGTAGTAACTACAGTTTTTCTTGTTGCTGAAGGCAATTATCATCACTTCTTGAAAGAAAGTGAATGCCGTTAATAACTTATGCGGCTAACTCAGAAAAACACACGCTTTAGTTCAATCACATTAATGAATCTGGGTCCTCGCGGACAGGAAGTCATTGGGTTATTTTTGGTACACTGGTGCATGACCTTGGAGGGTGTGTAAGTGGCAACTAAGGGCAGTGTGAAGATAAATATGAAAGGTGCTAAGATAATTGAATGAAGACCTCAAAAGACCTAAGTTGTCCACTTGTGCTTGTGCCCGACGCCAGAATGAAATATATCGGTGAGTAAAAGAAACAATAAACGTGAAAGGGTCCCAAGCGATGGTGATGAGAGTGATGGTGCTAGATCTAGTAAAAAGAAAGTACTCACGTCTACAACATTTAAATGGTTTAAATACAACCGGCAACAGTCTCTCCCAAGTTAGCTCTGAGGCAACATCCCAATTAACTGTTAGGTATGAGAATGTTTCGGTACAATCTGGCAAAACTAGATGGTTTGAGTTATAGAAGACAAGTTAAGACTACAGGTATTGCTTGGTTTAGTGACTGCGAATTTAGAAGTCTGTACGATATACGAAACACCTTCACGCACGAACCAATCAACGGCAAAAAACCATTTTGTTAATTCTTCTTCAGTAAATGTTGCTCGATAATCATCATCATTTGTGTGTAACTGTATCAATATTTCAGTAACTTGTCCAACTAACCCCACATCATGATAATATAGCAAGTCTAATTTTGGCTAATATATGATCTATTGCAATGGTTGACCTGTTTTCCGAAGGGCTAACCTCATTATTACAGTTTCGAGGTTTCTGCTGCACTGAACGTAACAGTCCCCTGTTCATTTTGGTGGCACAATCACAATAGAACTTTAAAATCATTGAAACTGCCAACTTTTAAACACATCTATAAGCTATAAATATTCAATAGTTTGTGCGACCTTCCTGAATAAAAAAGATATATCTAACGTTTGGAAGCCCATAAAACTAATGTCTAGGGTTTCTTTGTGTGTGCACTTCATCACTTGTGTTTATGCTTTTTACTCCTATCTAGAGAAGAGCTTTGCATCACACCTGGTCAAATGTAACAGTGGAACAGCCATAACAGTCAGAAGTAAGTCAAGCACAAGGTTAAACCTATTTAATCGGGCAATATGATCAATGCGCTTGATTCAGTCTACAGTATATGGATGAGAGAGAACAGTGTAACCAGTTGTCATATTCTGTTCACAGCTCCAAGCATTGGGGTTCGTTTGCACAGTTGACACTTGTACGCTTACTTTGTCATTTTCAGGTACTGTTTCTTGTACGATTAAAGAACCACTGTACAACTAACACCTGTGTGGCCGTAGTACACCGATAAATCCTCTCAGTTTACAACCCTGATTTTTCATGTTATATTAGAACATTAGGTTTTCCGAAATCAATTTATCATTCACTTGTTCACGATAGTCGTCATACGGTATACGTTGTGATTTATACGTAATCCTTCACTCAACGTTTTAACCCTATTCCACCAGCTGTATAAGCGCGATTAACTAATGCTATCTTCGTGTGGTGATGGGGCTTATATGCTGGTTCATCCAGAAGTCTCTGTTGACTACTATTTCGGTCTCTCCCTCAGATTTATACTGAATACACGATATTTGAATGGAACCACAAGTGGTGCATCGCAAGCTGCTTGTAGTGAGATTTATACATGGCCCTCATTTATATTCGATCACTCTGATCATTCCGAAACGGATGCAGCTAGCCGTGTGAGCAGCCGAGACTTTCGACATCTTGGTTCCCGTTTTACAAATATGAGTACAATTGAAGTGAAGGAAGTTGAACAGAAATAATTTGTAATCAATAATAAAACATAAAAATTAGAAGTTATCAATCACAGAACACGATAAAAAATCATATTGTTACTTACATGAAGTGTGTCATAAACTGAAAGAAAACGTGAGGGTGTTAACTTGTAACATCTGTTCCGCGCTCATCGTCACGCACAAGTATCGACTTAAAAAATAACCTTAGACCAGTCAAGGAAACGTCGAAGTTAGGTACACCCCTCTTCAGAGAATCTCGTGGAGCACGCATAAATATGACAGACAGATTTGACTTGTATACAAAATCCGAGAACGTTGATCCTGTTTCATGATAACTAAAGAAGATGTGTCTTGCGATGTTAACCCCACCTACTCTTATCAGTTGCGAGCGTAAAACATTATATGTTATGTCACACGCGGTAAGTAGAAATAGAAAAGCCCAACATATTGTTGTGGACACTGATTGCACGAACTCTACAAATGCTACGTCTATATGGACATATCCCAGAAGTTTAATATAAGCAGCTGAGACCAACCAGAATCCGCACACTACGGTGAAGGGGTGCACTGAAAATACTTAAGCACAGTGTACCATTAAGATCCATTTTGCATATCGATCACTCAAGGTACCACCAACTTGTCAGCTGATTTGTCGATATTCTCAATCTATTCTCCAAATGTTCATGTCCCAACGTAAATGAAACTCTATTCAACTTGCACGTTCATTGCAAAAATAATGAGTCCTCATACGGTGTATTTTATCGATGTCGACTCCATATTTTTGAATGTCCTACTTCACTGAATTCATAAGATTTGATTTTTAGTCAGAATTTATTTTTGTGTATGCCTTTCGATTATCTCGTGAAAACTACTTTTTTGCCATTTTGAATTTGACTGTCTGCCCTACAGTCAAACTGGTGTTATGGTGATAGATAGTTTGCTAGACATAGCGCTAGCGGATATATCCTTAGGCAGACTTGAGATCAAACCACGTGACATTATTGTAGGAGATAACTTTTATCAAAGGTATCTTCATGGTACCTTGAATTTCGTCATTAACATTAATTCGTCGGCAAATTGTGACCTTCTAACTTCGGCCTGTCAAAATCTTGCTGCGTCTCTCACAAGGAGGAGTTAAGTGGCAGCTTGCTGTTCTTATTCGTTTCACTTATTGGATGACACGCTAGCTCAATACATCGCTGAGTGAAGCACCTGACTACTTGGAGCCATCAACATTTGCAGTTTTCTCTGTTTGAGCCGGTTGAAAGAAAACGAGACTTTGTTACACAGAGCCCCGGCAGATTTGCGCTCAGAGAAGGAGAAATATTAACTGATGTCTTAGTCATAAGCGGATATCCAGAGAATGTTACAGTATTTCATAACAAGCGACGGCAGATCAAGCCGTTTGTGTACACAGTTACAAAGAAACAAATATCGTTGATTGTGTTCTTCAAAGTTAGTTACATTATTACTGGTGAAGTTTGTAAATTGCAGTCAGCATCAGCTCACTCGCACACTGCGGCTGAGTTGCGTCTGCTGCTCTTAATTTGAGCTGTCGCTCAGCTTGTTCGTACACGCATCTTACCGAAATGATTTTTTTTATACAATCTATCGGTTAACTTGTGGTTGACTTTTATGTCGGCAGAACAAATCGCTGCCTGCGACAAAGGTTGGCTGAACATATGCCAAAATGGTTGGTGTGTGCGGTTACTCAGCCGAAGATGGCAACAGAATCTGGGACTAGAAATCCGACTTCATCCATCGAAAAGCATACCATTGAAACAAGTCACTTTGTTGGCCCCGTCGATTTAGTTTATGTGTTATTGCGTAGTTGTTTGCGTTCGCCATGGCAATGCTTATCAAGACCAGTCATCCGGCCCTATTTGTGCATAAACTGTTGATTGAGGTGGTCTGTCTGCCCTGGAACCGATAAGTCACTCGCTCCACATGAAGTCCGAGGTTGGGCTTTTATTACTATATACAAAAGTATGTCACCGAAACTTTGTGAATGATAGACTAACTGGGTCGTGTTTATCTTTTGACGAACACCAAAGGTAGAATTTTTACCAACACAGTACTGACGCCGTGTGCATCATTGCTATCAAACTGATACTGTTACCTTGTAATGTAAAACCACGCCCAAACGTTGTTTGTTACCACGCGAATTTATAAATTGTGAGAAAACTTGAACAGGCGAAAGCACTTCATAATATTCACCTTTATTCCTTTTGAAGAATCATGAAGAAATTTAATGCTCTTGCATGAAACTGCCCTGCAACGCACAATCATGTGTGTGCCCGACGCCGTTTGGTGAGAAAATCCAGAAGCAATGTGTGTCATAAGTGGATACGAACGCATGACCGGAAGATCTTTAGGTCACCTGGTTATCATTTTACCAACTGGTGCAAAACCAGAAACGAAATAGATTCGTGCAGTATTTGGAAATCTACAAATTGTTCATTTCCTGTTAAAGTGGACGATGCAGCTACGCACTTTTATCAAATGCAATCTACAAAAGTCGGTGTTTTCTTGGTTTCCAATGGCAGCGATTTATTTCACTCTGGTCAAGCGTGCAACTATTCTGAACCAAGTGAAATGTTTAAAATGCTTCTACAATCTATGTTCTAGTTTCGACAAAGTTAAAAATTGTTTTCATAGTTCAATCTAGTAGAACTGTCACTGTGATTATAATTCCACTGCCTACCTCAAAATATTCCTGAATTTGGCGATATATCACTACTACATATCAAAGCCACTCAGCATGACGGTTTTCCGTTGACTGTCCATCGTTTCCGGTGAATGATGAATTTTCAACCCCGTTTCTTTGAACAACTGAATGTTGTTATGTACCTGAATGTTGACATGACGTGCTACTTCCAGGCAAATGAATTGTCCTCCGATCACAAATCTATTAAGCTTTGTGTGGCGTATTAATTATTTTATTGCATCACACGATTTTATCGTTCCCAGCTGGTTGTACAATGGGGGCAACTGTAGTCTCGAAAATTTCATCGAAAGGTTCTATCAGCCTTATTGCCTCTTCAGAACGCATGTCACGGTACGGTAGATTTTATATGAACTGAACATCACTCGCAATTGATTGCAGCTGTTGCGTTCCTATAGGAAAGTCCAGGCGATCTCCTGCGATACTGGGATTCTTTTTGGAATAGTCGTTAATTTATTTCTTTCACGCGAATCACTAGCGGTAGTAGTAGTCGGTGAGCTGAACCGTCTCCCCTTGGTGCCGGTTGGACAAACGTGGAGCTAACCTAGACTGACCAACAGTCTTGCAACCCCAGAAAGGGTCAAATACTCCACCTTCTCTCAATGTTCTGGTTATAATCGGTTACAAAGGTGCACAGTCCACCAATGCCTCCGCATCGGCAGCGACCAATAGAAAAGAAGGATAGACGGAATACTTATGTACATACATTGGCCAAATATATAAATTTAACGCTAGTTTGTCGTCAGATTTCCCTACGCGTCAACGCAAGGATGGAAAAGAGCAGCAAGTAGGCAATCAGCCTTGCTTAAACTTTCAATGCGCCGACTATGGACGGAGATTTTCTACTAAAGTCGGTGTTAGCTAAGACAAAGACGTACGCATCCTGCAGAACGACACTAAGAGAAACTAGGCTGAATGTAAACCGCTGGATCCAAGTGATCTAAGCAATGGTCAGTTTCTCTCCTCAGACGTACAGTCTAACTAAATCAGTCGTGTTTCACCTAACGTGAAACCCATCACCGATCTTTGTCACATTCCCCAGGCGGTTTGCTCAAGAGTGTTTAGGTGCGTTTATGCACACTGAACTGATAGAAAATCTCGGCTTCTAATGATAGCGCAACCACAAATTCACAGCCAAACATTATGTTGTAGGTGGAGTCCAAAGCTGGTGAACATTCGAGGTGGTTTATCCGTTTGATCCAAACTGCAGTAACTGAGCTTGAGTTCAACAGAAAGGTCTTCAGGTTTACTAAGTAACTGGTAGCAGATGCCCATGACCGTCACATAGGAATACCTAACACAGTACGGGCAACATCACAGTTGAGGATATTTGCTTCTCAATCGTTTCCGTAGACATGAAGAACGAAGGCCTAATGACGTGCTCTTAAAACAGCCAGACTCTACACAGACAAGAAGCAAATATGGAAGGCCAAGTATGCGGATCTCCAAGTACTGTACCACGACCGAGAGAACGATGTACCTTGTGCAATTTTATCTTAAAGCTGGAGGGTGGCCTACAAGACGAACCGCGGTCTCCTAAATAACTTCAGCGGGTTTTGGCCCAAGGTATACTCTGAACTACACATTTATAACAGGAGGCATAATTGACTCAGTCACACATGGATGAGCTACCAGCTCGCACGATTCTGCTTTTGGAATGGTCCTTGGTCTGCCCGGTCGATAGTATAGAATTATATCACACTTTAAAGCCTATGGGAGCACCGCTCTTGTTTTCACCAAGCTATTGTCGAAAAATGTGATGTGTGGGAAAACTAGTGCCTTGGCCGGGTATTTCATCCTCCGTCTGCTAAATGAGGGTAGTCGAATCAATCCGTGCCGCACCTGTCTCCAGTTTGTCTTCGAACTGAAACACTTATCCTTTCTCAGTGATCAAAGACCTATCGCCGCAACTTCAGCATTGTTCCGTTTACCTCGCAAAAATGCCCGAACCACAATTCACACCGTTACACTATGACGACTCCCGCGAAGCGGCTTCACTACTACATGTGCTGATTTGGTACGCATTTTCGAAACGTTATATGCCTTATGCATCTTTTAATGCTGTTTCTAAAGTACTCGGATTTAAGTCGGATAGTTGAGTCAATGTCCCGTCCAACACTTTTGGTTATCCTTAAATGTCCTCCGGTCCAAGCGCGGCAATTATAAGGGTGATCTGAAATATCCTCTGCCTTTCACCATGACAACAGATGAGGTTCTATCACAACTGGGTCTATCGCAACTAGAGCACGAGTACCGGCTCCAAGACACCACAGTCTGCAGTTTCGTTTTTATTGAAGACTTGGTCTTCCTGGCATAGAATTCGGCACGCCTCTTGAAGATGCCCGCAACTACATCTAGGGTTTCAGTACTATCAAGACTGAAGACCAACGCTCGAAAAATCGAACTCACGTTCATTTGTGTTGACCATCAGTACGACACGACAGCCATCACTGACTGTCACTTTGTACAATGCTGAATTAAAATACCAAGGTGCCTCTGAAAGCGCGTCAGTGCGCATAAATGTTGAGGTAGTATCTGACTCCAACGATGAACCATCCCCCAGTTTTGGGCTTAGTCCGCCACAGTTCAGTCAATGCTCTGACCTGTAAAATTCTCCGGTCTTTTCAACTGTGGCTTCAATTTTGAAAAAGACAAGCCAACCGGTAAACTTCATACCACAGGTCGCTCGGGCAACCTGGGCGTTCAAATCAACCATTCCCGTTTTATGTAACTCAAGAATGTAGAAAGCACTGCCCAATTTTGAGAAACATGGTCAAATGCGATTTGCTCGGCTCCATCATAAGAAACATTGAAGTCTTAGTAGGCGTTCAGTTTGTGGCGGTAACTAGCATTGAAGAGGCTTGTGCAGCATGCGTAAACACACTGTTTCATGCACCGGACGGTCGTGGTTTTGAAGACACGGATTGTTTTTTATCCTACATTATTTGGCAACTTTATACAGGCTGCATGTTTCCCAGGATCTTGATTCGTACCATCCAGTTTCAACGCGGTTTTCTGTGGACTAAAGTAAGAAATTATTGGGATAGCCGAAGTATTTAAACGACTCTCCTCCGCGACTAATACAGTTAACCAGAAATCCTCGCTTATATTTTGTAGTTCTGCTGGATCGCACACAGTTTGTGTTGCGGTCGGTAAACAAAAGTTAGTCCCCAACGAAAGGCTACGCAATTTCGGCTAAATTCTACTCGGTTAGTTAAGAGTACCAAAGTAAGAAGGTCGTTTGACATGCTGAGGTTGACTGCTGTTCGTGACGACGAATTTATGGCAGTGAACATCATTACAAGAGGTGGGTACCGAGATCAAGCTATTTGAACCGACAATATCAAGATCACCCCTAGCCATGCTGCTAATTAATCGTTCCCCCATACTGTTGACTTTCGCGCGGATGCAATCTCTCACATACTAGTAATCATCACATATTGAGGAACCTGTTATCCTATCTTATACGATGGTATACTTCGACCGGGCCTGCTCACTTATGTAATCACCAACTTCTTCCTGCTGACCACTCTAGATCTCTTGAAGAAATTTGTGCGTGAAATTTGCTACTAGTTTTTGTCATTTGATTACATATGTCTCACTATTAAAAGTCATGTTCCCGTCCCCACGCATGAGTTTTGGCTGTGCTAACACACCGGTTCTCTGGGTTGACGGACATGTCAACGGTTATGTGCTGATGGCCATGCGGTGCACTAAATCTGAAAGTCAGCTGGCTCGGAATTTTCCTTATAAAAAGCTGCACTTCTCACTTTTGTTGTCATTGATTATTCCTTCTCTCAGGTGAAGTTGTACATTTTTTCCTTGGATAAAGCTGTAACTAATAGTTTTTGTACTAGTAGTCAGTAGATGTCACGAAACGGTAATTAATTAACACTTGTCTCAGATTGTTCCCGTTGTGCCTATATGACTATAGGGTAGTTATTTGATATGTACGTAAAATGAGAACGTGGTCATAAGAAATGTTGTTAATCTTGGAAAATGCCTTTAGTGGCAATCTTACAGGATGCTGGTATGTTGGTGTATGTAAGCCAGTGTACCTTGTGTCAACAAGACGGTTAACTGTTGCAAACTGCGTTTACAGGTTTCACGCGTGAATAGAGTTCCACTGTTTTAAGGATAGTTGGCTGTTGTGGGTATCGGACTTACATTAAATGTTTGTCAGAACAGCAATACGTCCTTAAGGTTGATCAACTCAACACATTTGGCAAACAGGAAATTATCTGCCTTCTTACCAACCTCGTAAGAAACCGCTGTTATCAAATAATGTGTAATATGGCTTCATGGTACTTGGTTACTTCTGTTGATGACTGAGGAAAGCTCAATATGTATTGCTAGAGCGAAACGGCTTTTTTAAATAACCAGACAAAACCACTGAGCAAAACGTTTCTGTTGGATTGCATTTGGTAAACTCTCTAATATCAATAGTACATTTGGTTAGTTGTCAAAAATACTACTTGAAAATTTCCAAAACCCTACCAACACGCTAACAAAATTCACTATGATGATAACTGTTTCATACCGTGAAAAGTGATGGAATTTCGTTGAATGTTTTGTCAACAAAAAGTATATCGAACCAATTGCTGTAAACACAGTCGAAACTTTGAAAGCTGTTCACTTTAATCATTGAAGTTGAGTTTAGATTAGCGACGATAAGCAGCGATATTGCCCTATGAATGAAATTTATTAAATACAGTTCAGTCCCGTTTTTTGATGCAGTGGACACTGAAAATTTTGAGGACTAATGTAGCAGAAGAACATCGAGTAATAAACTAACGACAAGTTCAGTGTAACATTTCAGTTTTCGAAATATATTTCGGTGGAACAACGAACAGAAAGATTGTGCTTCCACAGTTGAAAAACATTTAAAGCAATCAGTTGTCCTTATCCTTAAACGTTCTCAATCTTTTTTTATCTACACAACTTGTTCCTATTTTACCCAGTTAATATATTCAGCCAACGTTTTTTCTATCAATCTTTTGTATTCCATTTGCAGCAATACAGTCTATTGGCGATCTATGTTGATGACCTTATGTCTTTGTTCACTGACTACTTTTTTCAAACGCAATCGCGCCTGATTGCTGTGTTGCATAAACAAACTCCAATAGGGACGATTAGTATTATTTCTTCAGAAATAGAATTCCCGACGTAGTTCATCCCCATCAAAACAGAGGTTTAATGCATCACAGTGGGTTGTACCTGTACATATGTGAGAAACCTCTGAGCAGAAAAAGTGTACATGCTGTGTAAGTGGGAACCGCCGCTGCATCATGGACTGGAGTTCCGATCCGTGAACGCAGGCCCACACGTTATGGGAACGTATGAATTGCACAATGATGCTCATGAGACCTGTTATTCGTTTGACTATGATTAGTATTGTATTGTATCCCACTGCCAACATGTGAATATGAATAATTTGGTTATTGATCTTGAAGGTTCTGCGATTAAGAACAATCATGCTGCGAGTATTACCATAGTTTTCAATGCTAATCATATACACATTCAGATTTGAAAACAAATATAATCGAAAAAGTAAATGGTAATATTGAACGATTTAAATAAATTTTAGTATTGTTAGTTTAGTTGAATATTAGAATATTTAAAGCAACTAATGAACACCAGAGGAGCAGTCTGTGGATGCAATGCGGTGGCCACAAATAAGTAAGCCGATAGGCCGACAACTAAACGAATAATGGATTTAAGACTGTCATTAAATAAACCGCGATCGAAGCATTCGCCGCTGATTTAGGCCAAAATTATCAATTTATCCTAATTGACTATCAAACCACTTGAAATTAGGAGCTATATCTTGAAATTAATCTTTTAAATTCAAATGTGCCTCTCAACCATATGGACTATTAATTCATTTCTTATAAGTAGAAAAGGATAGAAATATATACCAGAAACCAGACAGCTTGTAACTCACTCAGTTTTGTAAGTATTTGAACTACTACAGAAAAAAAATGAATAACTGACAGATATTTAGTACTTTTCATTCTAAACAAAAATAGCCACTCGGCAATCAAGGTGATTTTCAGTTGTTCATTTTTAATTTACATTATTTTTGCATCGTCACCCTCAGTGAAACAAAACGAAAAGCAATGGATTTGAGTTCAGACAAATCAGTTTCAAGCAAAAACTTAGTCGCCATTTTAACAATGGTTATTGACCTTATGAAAAAGTAGAGATCATCCGAAGACTAGACAACGTTAAGGGCTCATTCGGATGGACCGAACAGGCAACATCAATTCATCTGAGCTATGCTAAGGAGTCCAACCTTCACCGCCATCGATTCGTTTAGTATAACTCGGTTTATTGGAGGGGAGGTATTAGGGATTGTGGTACAAATCACCCAGGGGTGTTGATGTGACCATGTTGATTGCCTTGGGTATTCCATCATTCCTTCCGGCTGAGTGGTCCCCACATATGCCTCCACATAGCATAACGCGTTTCATAGTAGTAAATGAAAGAATTTCTGCGATAAGAGGCTGATAAAGTAATCAGTTTATCTTTCCTGACAGGTGTTAAACAGTTACGAATGAGAACTTGACGCTTAAAAGTCTGACAAAGTTACTTTTTCGTTAAATTGTTCAGTCTGTTAAACGTCCTCATTGTGTGTTTAGTATATTTGTGAGTGACATGCAAAATTGCAGTCTAATTTTAATGCCTATAGCCAGGTGAATAATCGGTATACATGAATTGATTCACTCTGCTAGATCATTCAAAAATCATAGCTGTTTCATACTTGTGAACAAATCACCAAATCTGTAAACGATTTTATTCACATGTTATAACTAGATAGGTTACAGCCGCCTGTATTGTGCATATTCATCATGCTTACGAGAAGTTTAGGTACAATGACTTAGTAGCATGCTTAAAGGAAAGTAGGAATATTTGATGAACAATTTTATCCTCTCCACAGCTGCAATTAAATTTTGTGTGTGAGTTACTTTTATTTACAGCAAGCTACAAATTAAAAATTCCCCTAAACCTATTGAGCGCACAGTTAAAAACTGCAATCAAATAACCGTTACTCACATTTGCCCATTATGTTCGTCTGGGTCAGCATAAAACTGCTCTTAAATTTTCACCAGTAAATATCCTCATTGCTACAAGCGTTCTAAACTAGCCATCAGAAGTTCTGCCAAAACATTTTTGACTTCAATACAAACTGGATGTGGTCTGATTGGTTTCAAATGGACCAATGAAAACGCGTATGACCAACTGACTACCTGATGGTTAAACAAATGAGAGCGAAACGAAACCTCCTACTGTTGTAGTCCTGTGTAATCGTGATGGTCACAGAACCGAAGGGTTCGGATACTGTTGTCTTGTTTAACGTAAATCAAGGTCCGTACAACGGATAAGGCCGGATTGTGGTTGCAATGCGCAGCCGTAAATTCAGACACTACCTTCAGCCCCTCTGGTCTACAAGGCACTTATATGATGCTTTCGACACCCTAGTCACTATACGATTGTGCCTTGTGAATCATTCAACCTGTGCAGTAAACTACTAACTGAAGACAATGATAAGGTTGACAAGACTAAACAACAAATTGTCACTTAGAAATATATAACGACTAAGCGTTAGTCGTTTGTATATCCACGTGTTGCTCTGTGCCCTGGTCGATAAACAGTAAGTGAACATTATACGCAGAACGATTAGATTCTGTATTCAGGTGACGAAAAATCATATTTAGATATACGTGTGCTATGTAGTTAAAGGTCAAAAAATAGGGCATATGAGATCAATACCACTTTATTAATTAATAGACATAAGGTTGATATTACACAACTTACGTCATGGCAAATTTTGTCACATTCTCCCAATACCGTACAACAAACTTTTTGCACGCAAACGTGGTTAAGCAAGATGAAGGGACAGGAGCAAGTAAACTTATCAGAGCTCACGGTCACTGTTGTCCATATAAAAGTATCATACCAAAACCGCTCTTTGGGAACATGCGACAGTGGTTTGAACATACGGAGTATAACGTCTTTGGAAAACCCTTTTGTTCGGCTTTGACAATGAACAGTTTATAGAAAAGATAGTTAACGGATCATATTTCTCATAATGTGACATAAATGGACGATATCGATTATGTGTTTATACAGGCAACTGTATTGTTGAGTGGTTACGTAACTTGTTACCTGACGATATTTGGAGTGATTTCCCTGACTCCAGATGGCAAATGGTACCCAGAACCTCTTAAGCACGATGCACCTTACCCTAGTCGGTATTAGAAGATAGCATTCGAGTTGACTGATACTAACTGTAGACTCATCATGCTAGAAGCTGAAATCCGAACCTTGAACTAACTGACCAGTATAGCAGTGTTATGTGCATTGGCAGTGAAATTAAGGAGATCGGAGCAGATTATTTGGCATGCCTCGTTACTATCAAAAAGAAATCATGTAGCACAAGTTTTCTTGAGATAGTTAGGCCAACTTCCTACAACATAAGGCCGTTTTGATTTCACATCAAGCAACCTAGAAAAGAAATATTACCTACCAGTTGAAGGTGCTTTATGATAGGCACATCACTGAAAGAAACTGTGTGCTAATCTTTTGATACAATGTGAAAACGTCAAATAACATTCTTACTTGAAGCTAATGCGTTATCGGATATTTTATATACATATGCTTACAACGTCTAAGTATAGTTCGTAACGTAAGCACACGATACACATTACTTCATCAGCAACCGTGTTGCTCAAAATGTATCAGTTTTTCACTATTGTTAACTCACAGTAAGTGTCATCCAGGGTCATACTTGTATAGTGCTGCACCATTTAAAACGTACCTCGTGTTAGCAGTTGTCCTGATAGTATGTTCACTCCCTGTGTTTATTCATATACCATTTTGGCAAAGTTGCAAAGTGTTGTTAGTCAAGTATTCTCATCAGCACCTGATTTTAGCTGAGGTCGAAAACGTCTACAAGGTCTAGAGCATCAGGAGATGTTAGTGATTGGAGAGGCTAGTCTGATCATTTCTCACATCAACTTAGGGTTGATTTTCGTCTGTCTCACGCAGGGCAGGTCTGACTGTATAGTCCACCCAGAATTTTGGTGTTCACTGTGTACGCACCTTTTTGTCGCATCAAGAACAGAACAGTGTGCAAGCGTTCGCCAGCATGCTTGAGTTTCTTACCGTCGCTGACTGATGACAGTCAAACAGATGAAGGGTAGACAAGCGACTAACACGGGAAGACCTACAGGAAACAAGTTGATAAAAACAAACGTTTATCTTTTGGCAGGTCTGTACCAGTTCCAAGATTTGGAAAGGGAGACTTATGTGAAATTCCATTGGCATCACAAGACGACGGCCGTACTGATCAGATTAATTTGCTTGGCTCAGCAGGAAGTATAACGCGAATATGATTAACATGATCGGTTTTACTCTCAATGATGTGCAGAGAGATTACGGTTGCATCCTATGTGATAGGCTGTCGTCTGAAAATCATACAAGAATGAGTTTGTTATCTGCGCGTTTCAACCCAAGTGAAAGGGCGAGAAGTCCACGTAAACCACAATAATCTGGCACACTTCTGATAACACTCAAATTATTAACGAGTGTGGAAGTCACCTGACTATTAAATGCAAACTAAGATGATTTAAACAACATTCGATTGCAACGTTTGTAAAAGAAGACTGGCTGATATAGGTATACTGAGGAAATAAATATTTCACCACCGATATAATCAAACGCGCGACTCTAAGCTAAAAAACTGAGGTGGGTTGTCAAACAACTTCTAACCGGGAAAATAAGCTCAACCTTCAATGATCACCGGGTTTGACAAATCGTATATGAAAGCAAACTGACATAGTGGTTATGAGTGACGCTGTGTGTGTGTGTGTTTTATCTGTCTTCATCACTGTGTTCATCAACAGAAAGAATAATACGCCTCAATGGTGTTATCAGCTTGTCAGACTTCTTTGTTTGCCATCGCTGTACTCACCGGCTAGCTCGTTCACGCCCGCTCGTCCGCGGCTATTTTACTGTTTTATCCACCAGCTGTCATCAGGAAAAAATAGTTTTCCCCACGTTTGGTCAGCTTAGCATGGGTCGATGAGTTCATATCAGAAGCCAGGCCGTGACACGATATTTTTATGTCTTCTTAAACTGGTTGGGTTGAAAAATCTCAGCAGTATGATACATTTATGGTCCGTTCTATTGAGTTCTTTACGGTTGGGTTCACTCCTTGTTGGTACAAAACTTAACGTCAATACTTGTCCACTATATGTCAAATTAAAGGTAGGAATACTACCCACATCAAGCCTGCTTCACTGTTTTTCTTGTCTGGTTCTATATGTGTTGGAAATCGGCGCGTCAACAAACCTGTGAGAATCATTCATGCAATAGAAACAAACTTACTATAACTTCGGTCACATGATTTTTTGTCAGCTCTTTCAAAAGAAATGCAGTCGACTGATAAGTAACAAAATAACAGTAGTGGAAAGTAGTTTGGCAGATTGGATAATTTAGAAGAGATCCATTTGCGAAAAATCTGGACTTCGGCTAGATTCGAACCAGCGACAGAAACACCATGCCAAGTTCAGATTTTTCGCTAATGGATCTCCTCTAAATTATCAAATCTACCAAGCTACTTATCAGTAATTCAGCGTCAATGCTCATCGGTGACGTTGGTGGATTCCAGCGTGAACTGATCGAGAAATCCTGCTTGGATAGTCAATCGGTTGAATCATTTAGTGGATTCCATATGACACAGTTAATTGGGTGGGTAACCAGGTCCAAATGTGAAATTTCTGAGCTTCCGGCATGGCCCCGTATCTCAGCTGGTAGAGCATCTGTCGCGTTTGAGCATGTTGTTTCTGTCGCTGGTTCGAATCCAGCCGAAGTCCAGATTTTTCGCGAATGGATCTCTTCTAAAGTAGTGGAAAGCTTATGAGTGATAGCTGGAGTGTCCACTTACAGATGTCATTATCTAAAAGGTCGTCAATGAATAGTGTTAAATAAAAACGTTAATTCTTTATTGTTGGGGATAGTGCACAAGATTAATTCATTAACTTTTGCCGTGTCTGTGTCATATAGTATTTACTTGTTCCACTGCCCGTTATTCTTATTTTTCTTACCTGGGTCGAAACTCGTCAAGTTTCTCCTTGATGACAATGAAAGGGTCGGACTGCGTTCTTTGTTGAAATTTTGAACCCTTCGTGTATGGTCAGTGAGATGTACATAGATCTGAAAGTCAGTCTTTTCTGTTGATGCGTCACTCCCGGACACTACACTTAGGCCGCTCACTTCCCTTCAGGAGCAAGACAACCAGGTTGTACGCTGACTTCACCAGCAATCATAAAGATGTCCAGTCGTTTGTACCGTTCCCGTCTAGTAAACCGTTCTTATGAGGATCTGAAATATTCCTACCTAAACTTATGCATATATGACAGATAAACAACAGCATTCCGGGTAGTGTTGTAGTTATTCAGCGGAACTGCTAAGTGTGGTCTCACCCAAATAACCACTCATTGGGACCAGATCAGTCATTTGTTAGTGTGCTTTGAAACTCCATAATATTCCATTTCAGTACAACAAAGAAAATCCGTTTTCCTGTTGCTGAAGACGTCAGAGGTTAACACTGTTTCATTGTGTAATTCAAAAGTTTGGTGAGTCGAAGAGCTTAAGTGAACCCTCCAGAAACGCAACACAGATTGGAGACAGTGATAGCCTAGGCAGTCTGCTGACGTATTTGTTAGAGCGACTAAAAATTAAAAACTTTATTGTTCACCACTGGTTTCGGTTTTAAAATATAGAACTTAGAAGCATCGGACGAAGAGGGTGAAAATCAGTGGTTCGGTTCGCTCGAACAACGATAAATCCGGATGACTTGCAGTCATTTATACGAAGGGGATGAAGGCTACTTAGATTTCTGGTTTGACACTTCAACTTGCAAGCCATCATGATATAAGTGTTTTGTGGATCCCACTCGAAGTCATTGATTAGGGTCCAACGCAACTGATAGTGAATGGCTTGTGTAGTACGGGAGTTCAGTGAATGGGGCATTTATATCTCACTCTGCTTACTGCTTTGCTCAAAACGTCAAACAGGTAATGCAGGTTTGTCGATTGCGTTGAATAACACGCAGTGGGTCACCTGCGGCTGCTGGAGGTTCGGAAAATAATTCGTGTGGGTAATTTTTATAACAGGATTCTTCCATATTTGGAGACAGTAGTGCCGTAACTATAAAATAAGTTTTGATATCCACTCACAAAATTTTGCCTGTTTACCTGTGAAATTTTACCTAACCGTTAATGTAACGTACAATCCTGTTGGCACGGCTTCCCTTCATCTGGTTACTTCACTTGAGATTGTACGACATAGCACTACCTAAAAGTGTCCAGGGCCAAGTCAGCCCTTCGTATGGATGCAGTAGGTAAATCGTCACTAATCCATGGTAAACAAAGTTTCAGCGAACAGACTGTTTTCGATAAATTCTCCTCTTTGGCTGGTACAATTATATAAAATTAAGTGACAATTTACAATGTTATTGATCAAA